>NJDD01003222.1:208435-227873 GCA_002245505.1 Calephelis nemesis
GTTAAGTAACGAAGTCAATGATTGTTTGCTTTGAGGTTAGACTTTTTAAATTTTCGTACTTAAATATAATTTCCAAAAAACGCAATTTATAAAAAAACAAAAAAAAAATACCGAGCAAAGCTCGGTCATCCAGGTACTGTATTATTATGCGAGTATTATAATATTGGGAGATTTGTTGATAATCTATTTTATGTTTAGTAGAGTTAAGTGTGGAGTCGTAAAGAGGATCACTTCTATAGATTCTATACTTCTTATCGTCAGAGCTTGGTGGAATTCCATTCTTAATGTAATTTATTTAAAAACACTTGTATTTATACAGTTTATATATATTACAAACAGTTGTATATATATTACAATAACAACTGTATATATATTACAATTGTATATATATTACAATAACAACTTGTTATATAGCCCTGATGATGCTTGTATAGCGAAACCGGTTGGCTAAATACTAAAAATAAAAAATAATAAAATATATTGTGGAAAGTACAAGTGTTTTTAAATAAATTACATTATGATCACTTCTATGTTGTGGTGGTGTCTTTTATTAATATTTGTTAAATAACAATAAGCGTCCTTAGTGCAATTTCTTGCTTTACGTTTTGTAGTCGCTTGCGATCAAAACTGCAGGTAAACGAGTCTGTATTTTTAACCGAAGCAAAAATGCTATGGCCTGGTAAATATTAAAATTACCAAATTTAACACGATAACAGTTTAGGCATCTCGTGAGTAAAATTTATATATTGGAAATTGTATTTATTAGACGCTTCGAGTTGCAATTATTTTCAACTAGCAGTTTCACGCAGCTTCGTCTGCGTAACTTGACTTCTACTGCATTGATTTTGATGAAACCTATGTCACTCAGGGATAATGTAGCATTCTAAATCGCGGTATAAGAACCAGATGAGCGTATCTTCAAAAAAATAATTATAGTGTCTTAGTAAGCATTGTAAACAAAAATATTTTTTATTGTTTTAATGCTCTAATAGTAGGACAACATATCAATATTTTTTTTTATTGCCAATTGTATATTATCTCTTTTAATGAGCTAACAAAGTTTGAAGTGACGAATTTCTGCAGTATTTTTGCTCTCCTGTAAAATTTACAAAATGTATACGTTCATCTGGTTCTTATACCGCGAAATGTAAAAGATTTTTTGAAATCGGTCCAGTAGTTTTGGATCCTATTCATTTCAAACAAACAAACAAAAAATCAAATCTTTCCTCTTTATAATACTAGTATAGACAAGTATTGTATAATGACCGCCGTTGTGACGTCGTGTTATAGTTTCGAAAGAAATTATTTTGGCTTCTCAGAAACTTGAAAACGTTTTCTTTTACGGGGTGTCACGGGATAGTTTTATAACTTTTGTAAGATATATAGTTTAGCTACACAAATTAGGCGAATGTAGAGTAAGTTTCATTATTAATCCAGTAACAATTGGTCTGTTCTTATTTTTTGTCATAATAAGACGGGACCGTCCATCGTCGTTTATCTACGCAACGGTTTGTCCGGATTGGTTCACCGTCTTACATAATTTTGTCGAGTTAAATGCTCGTCATGTTTCGTTTCGGTGAAGAAGGTAATCGGTTAAACTTACAGAAAAGGCTGGACGTCCTAGTCTCAAAAGTGTAATAGGTAAACAATGCAACGTTATCACCTGAAAACATCGTACCTAGGTTATTAGGTGATATTTATTTCTTACCGTCAGGACGGGACAAATAAACAGACATATGAACGTATGTTTGATTGTCTTTCTGTATTTTTTTAAAAATGCTAGGTGTAATTTGTGTGTTATTGTGTTGCTGAACCTTCAAATTGATGTTTGACTGAAATGAACGTATTCCAGAATGGCTGATATCAAAGAACTTCTAAACTCGATGAAGCTAGAAAAGGACGCCCTGCTGGCGGAGAGAGACAACGGACAGATAACTGACGGCATCGTGCACGAGTTCAACCTTCGGAGACTGAACCGAGAGATGAACGTGCTCTGTAACGAGTACGAGACCCTCGTCACACAGAACACTTCCATAGAGGACAAGCTCACACAACTCGAATCAAATCCGCCGAGGTGGGTGCTCTTTATTACATACCAGCAGTTTCACGCAGCTTCGCCATCGTAACTTGACTTTTACTGCACCGATTTTGATGAAACAAAGCCTGTGTCACTCAGGGATAATGTAGCATTCTAAGGGTGTTTTTTTTTAAAATCGCTCTAGTAGTTTCGGAGCCTATTCATTTCAAACAAACAAAAAATCAAGCATTCCCTCTTTGTAATATTGGTATAGACAATTTTAAAAATTAAATTTTCGCGGATAAAGTTATAGAAATACTGAGCTTAAGGTAAAAATCCCAAATACGAAAGGTTTTTTTTAAGATAAAAAAGTTTAATATACCTCTAAGATCACAGAGGTATATATGAGCCATAGATTTCATTACATCTATTCCTAATGCGTTGTATGCATCTTAATCTTACAATAAAATACTAACCAATGTGTTAAATTAACCAACGTTTGTAGCGTTTAGGTAAACACTAAAAAAATGTCTTAAGTATATTGTGTTCAAGTTAATTAAAAAGAATTGATTGCATAACGATAAATTCATTGCACCATGCCTGTAAACGAATTTTTACTTTCCAAAGCTTGAACACATAAAGAAAGTCCGCGTAAAATTTAAGTTTATTTAATTAAGTGTAATAGTGGAAATAACCCCAATTTTGGTTTGGATCCTTAAAATACCTCTTAGCCAGGCTTTTGGTAAGAAACAAGTATGAGTTACCAACAACACCATAGGTGGAAGAGTGCAATTCGTTCTTGTGATACACCGCTTCACCTATTCCTGTCGTCACACTGACAGTGTCGTCTTCGGTCCGGATGGAAGGGTATCCGGTAGGTTTGCGCAGTGGGACCATAGAAATAGGAATATATAAAGAAGTGCAACAATGTTATATAGCAAATTTAGTTGTATAAATACCGTTGGAATCGACATATAACTTAACAACATGTCTTTGTCTCTTTTTAACAAATGTTGATATTATGTAAGCCGAAAGAGATAACGACATTTTTGTCTATGATCATTTTGGCGTCGATTTAAATTGACGTCATGACAGTTGTCAGGCTTGCCAAGAATCCATATTTAGTGTTCAATTTTTATAGTGAAGTATACTATTACAATTGTCGATGTTTTACTTTAGAATATTTGGACAAGATAAAAATGTATACCATTGCCACTGAAAATATCAATCATGGTCTATCGTTACAAGAATTATTTCAAGTGCTCACTTTTGAGTCAGGAAAGTGGTTTGAATATAATCTGATATTTTTTTTTATAATGATAATAATTAATATTGTAATAAAAATAAATACTTTATAATATTATTGTAATAAAAATAACTTATGTAAAAGTAAACATATTTGCACATCACAATAAAAAAAAATATGCTGGTGAAAAGTGAAAACATGTTATTTCTTTCTTTTCATTGCATTTCCCTATTTATTAGCCAACTGAGTAGCTAGACATTAGTAAATAATAATTCATATATAAATTAATAGATCATGTATCGATATTGAAATACTACCTTTTCTGACGCAAACTTTGTTTTGTACTATTGCCCGCGGCTTTCCCAGCGTGATAATATTATTTAAATATGTTTCTTCAAAGTGTCTGAAACAATTATTATACCAAATTTTGTCGAAATCAAAAATTGGTATTTTACGTAATAAGTGTGCGGACAAGCACATGGCGATGATAAAATAGAACTGTGATCTATAGACGCAATAAATATTATAGTGAATACCTTGACAAGGACCTAATGAAAGAACTGAGAGGTTGCTGATGTATCATATTTTACAAAAGTTGACTGTATTGTGTTTTATTATATTTGGAGTTTGCCTAAAGCACATCAAAATGTGTGCGATAGTGTGTATTTATCGTTGGAAACGTAACTATCGTAAAAATTGGTTTGTCGGGGGTTTCTTGAAAACTTTTGATTATATGATTATGGATTATGTATTGATATCGATACTTTACGATCTTTGGACAGCCTTAGTAATGTCAAATGGCAGCCATATTTAGTAGCCAGCGGCAGGCTTTTTTGGTAACAATTTCATGTCCATATACTTAGAGGTCAATGAGTGGGACTGACACCCTGGCAACTGGACAGCGGCAGCGTTGTCATGGTTGTCTCTTATCAGCAGGAAACAAAGTGAACATAATTTATTTCAGGAATTTGTGTGTCAAGAAGCTGTAACGAACATATTTAAGCATGCCGATATTTTCCTACATTGTGTTCAACTAATCACATATTTATACAATTGAACATGTGTACATGAGTATGTGTGTGCGTGCGTGCGTGTGTGTCTGTCTGTGGCGTCATAACTGAATTTATATACTGAATAATGTTTGAAGGGATTGACGGTTTGTTGGGGGTTCATTGAAAATTTTTAATTTTAAAACTATAATGTTTAAACGAAGTACATATTCATAACAAGCTTTATAAAAAAAAACCGTTAGGCATTGTGTGCTTGTATTATAACCCCACAAAAAATATTAGGCCTTTATGGAGCGCGGTAGACGTTGCTGGCATAGAGTTGTTTGTAATGTGGTTAAATATTTGGTAGTTCGGTGTACCTGTCGGTGCGGGATCGCCAGATACTGGACTGGCACTTCGCCAACCTGGAGTTCGCCAACGCCACGCCACTCGGGAACCTCTCCCTCAAACACTGGGACCAGGACGACGACTTCGAGTTCACCGGTAACCATCTCACAGGTGAGTTTTACACTATGGTTCTGTCTACGATTCGGTTCGGTCTACGGCTAGTCTTCTAAACATTTTTTACATAAAGTTTAATATAATACTTCATTTGAGATGTGATATTAAATATCATCACAATTATACGGTTTTTATATTATTTAATTCGGTATTAAAAGTATATTACTTATTCGATAAATTCGTTTTCTTATGATAACAAATTTTAATACATAATATGGATGAAAACTATATTTTCCAATATAAAATGCGTGATTGTCTCAATGCCAGTGAGATTTATTCCATAAAGACGGCATACTTTAAGAAACTCAGTAAAAAATATGTATAACAAAACAACTTAAATTATGGCTAGAGTAACAAAATCTCATAAACTTAAAGTCCGATATAAATATACGTTTGTTGTTCTTTCAAGATTCTTCAATATCGTGTTTGTTCATGCATAATTAATTAATTTCCGGACCTTAATATCAAAAACATTTCTTACGAATTTGCATACCCAAATGACCAGGTAGAAATTAAAATTGAAGTCAAAGATAGTGGTCTAATGTAGAAGCAGCTCTTGCTTTGAGAACGCCCAAATCCAACGGAAAACAATTCCAGTTTTTTTTTTCAGTACAAAAATAAAAGAAAAGGTAAACCTCTCAGTTTTGGTACGGAGTATTGACAAAGTACAGATGATATTGATTAGTTCACCTTGTATTGCGATTGTGGAATTGGACAGGAAAAAAAAGAAAAAATAAAGAAGGATACTCCGACACTCTTCGACGTTGTTTTAAATATTAAATTCGTTCATCGTTAAATGTATGTTCTATAAAAAAAATAAACGCATTTATAAAATGAAAAAGCTGAGGCGAAGTTGTAGCTACCCGTTGAAGACCATATTTTAAAATTTTGGTGAATAAAGCTAAGGCTAAGCTATAGCTATCCGTTGAAGACCATATTTTCTAATTTTGGTGAATAAAGCTAAGGCTGAGAGCACTACGGAAAATCTGTGGTGTAACGCTCGCTGACCGCATTCGTAACAGTGAGATTCGAGAAAGAGTGGGATCGAAAGAAAGTGTTGGTGTTAAAATGCGAAAGGGCATGCTCCGCTGGTTCGGGCATGTGGAAAGAATGACAGATGAAAGATTGACAAAGCAGATATACAATGCGAATGTGGATGGATGTAGGTACCCGGGGAGACCAAGGCTGACATTTCACGATCAGATCAATCGGATATTATCCGAGGGTGGTGTCAAGAGTCTCCGAAACCGGCGTGTTTGTATGAAAAGGGTAATGAATGTGAAGGAAGCAAGACAGGTTTGTCAGGATCGTGAGGTCTGGCACTCGATACTCTCTGCCGACCCCGTAAGGGACTTGGCGTGAAGATATGTATGTATAAAGCTAAGGCAAAGCTATAGCTAACCGTTGAAGACCATATTTTCAAATTTTAGACACGAATTAAGAACGAAAAACCTGGTTACTTACATGTTACGAAAAAATCTGCATCATGGTATATGCCACAACATTGTGGAATGAAGCAGTATTTGCGTTGGCGTGAGTCTAATTTAAAAAGAGTGTGTCGTCTATCGCATAATAGAAGTCTGAAGAAGTGCATTTTTTTAACCGTGCAAAAAAGGAGGTTCTCAATCCGATTATATTGTTTTTATATGTTTGTTACGCAGTTATTCGGCGAAGAGCAAACCTATTTTGATGTTTTTAGAGAGATGGGTAATTCCCTTTTTCCTAATTTCCCTTCCCTTTCCCTTCTTGGTCTTTTATTACTTATTTTTTGTCCAGCTAATATCGAATATAAGAACAGGAATACCACCCTCGACCTCCTCCTCCCTACATTTTCTCTATTTTTTTTAGACTTTCTCACTCACAGTTCTTTTCTATGTTTTGGAATTATCATTTTTTTAATAGTATCTAGTGTTAATACAATTTGTTATAATTCGGTAGGTAATAACACAACAGGTAGGAGTTTTGGTGCCATCGAGAGAAAAGATGGTCGAAGTTTTTTCATAATTATTGAATTTCGTGTTGATATTGAGTGAAATTAGTCAATTTTGGTGGCATTTTGTATAATTTTGTTCAGTGAAAGTGCACAAATGAAATAATCATGAAGAAATTAGCGTATCGTGTATTTCCTCGTTGCCGGCAAATCTCCTTACATGAGCTTATGTAATGAGGCCGCCGCTTTACCCAAGAGCCTGACATGACTTTCTGACGACTTATGACTGATGACTAATTATAATTGATATAAAATTTGATGCAAATTTCTACTTGACGAATGGCAAAATACTAACGTGAAGGCCAAAACTTAAAGAAAGAAAGAAACACAACAGGTAAGGAGTAAGCAGTAGCGTATCCAATATTTTAACAATAGGGGGCACATATTCGAATTTTATTTAGGGCAGACTTGATTTCGGTAGATTTAGGTTGAATGTTATTAGACATAGTGAGACCGATTGTTAGGGGGCGATGACCCCAGTCACACTTTTGAAAAAGCCTTTGGAGTTAAAGCCAATGCAATTTATTCTTGCAGTTTCCGCCTCCGGCTGCAATCGTATTAAAGTTAATTTAATTTATAAAAATCATCCGATAGGAATCATTGATATATACCAAACCCATCCTAACAGTACCTCCAATTAACCATGGTCACAAGTTGTGAATGTATTGCGGACGCTTCCGCCAACAGCTTACGATCGATGCCCCATTGTGTAGCTCCACAAAAGATGCCCACTAGACACAGTTGCCCCTAAATGGTTGGATTCCACACTCATTTGTTACCACGTAAGAGTTTCCTTGTCCCATACTGTAGTCCTTTATACACATTCAAATGAAGTTTATCACGAGTCAGAGCTATAATGTACTGAGCAACTCGGAGGAAATGATCATTATTTTTGCTGTTTGAAATTGTGAACATGCCATAATTCTATGTATACTGTAAGTTCTTTATGTTTCTTAACTACTGCGGTTACCAGTTACTGTGTTTTCACTACATAGTATAAAACAAAGTCGCTTCCTCTGTCCCTTTGTGTGCTTAAATCTTTAAAACTACGCAATGGATTTTGATGCGGTTTTTTTAATAGATAAAGTGATTAAAGAGGAAGGTTTATATGTATATTTTATACCCGTGCGAAGCGGCCAGCAGGGACAGGCCCCTAGTCTTTATATATATAATTCTTCTGTGAGTGTGAGTATGTCACTGAACTCCTTCTAGACGGCTGGACCGATGTTGATGAAAGTTTGTGTGCGTGTTCAAGGGAATTCGAGAATGGTTGAGATTCACAATTTGGTCTCCTGGAAAATGTTTTTTAATTATTTTTTAATTTATTATATTTTTAATTTATTAATAAGTCGTTGTTGATTTTGGAATGTTTCACATCGGATCCGACAGACTGCGCTACTGTCGAAGCATTAATGTCAAGCGATACGAAGTTTGCTGGGTCAGCTAGTTGTACTATAAATTTATCTTAGCTGTCATATTTGTAATTTTAATATGCAGCGGTTCAATAACGATTTAATCCGTCAAGTTATCATTGACTGTATTCTTCGTAATATTAAAATTTCACTAAGTAGTTTCACTACTACAAGTGCAGTAATATATAACATTTAAAATTAATGTGGTTTGATACTGGCTAAATAGTCGAAAAGTTTGAGTAATATGAACTTAATTAGTGATAGTAGTGATGTGGGTAAATCCTATTAATATTATAAATGCGAAAGTTTGTATGTATGGATGTTTGTTACTCTTTCACGCAAAAACTACAAAGCCGATTACTATGAAATTTGGTATGTAGGTAGCTGAAGACCCAGAATAACATATAGGCTACTTTTTATCCCGGAGTTCCCGCGGGATTGGGACTTACGCGGGTGAAACCGCGGGGCGCAGCTAGTATCTAATAATCAAAAGTTCGAATTATGCTCCGTCAAAACCATTTATTTCAGAACATGAAAAGAACGCAAGGAATAAACTTGCGATCGCACGGATGAAACCTCGGAAAGCTGCTGTTTAATAAATATTAACTAAATATATCTATAAAAAACTTACTTGTCATTGTATTCGTATGCACGCGATAAACTCAACAATTCATTTAACTATTAATGAAGTTTTGCTATTATTTTACTTTAATTAAATAGTTTTTAACCTATCTGGCGACCCATAAAATTGACAGAAAAAGGTAGTAGATTGTAGTTAAATTTGGAAATTGGATTTCTATACTCATATATACACTAGCCGATCCGACAGACGTTGTTCTGTCTTAACTGATATTAAATTGAATTTTATAGTTTTTTTTTCACATTAACGTTCTCTTAACAATAACTAACAAAACAAAAAAATATCCATCCATCTGTACACATGTGATTTGATGAGTGAGGGAAATAGCGATTGCTTTTATATATTTATAAGGCTAGCTAACCCGGCGGAAATTGTCCTGTCATAACTGTGAATTTAATTTTTATCGTATAAACCTTCTCTTGAATTGCTACCACAACATAAAAAGAGTTAGTAAAATTCGCGGTATAAGAACCAGATGAACGTATCTACATTTTGTAAATTTTACAGGACAGCAAAAATACTGCGGGAATTCGTCACTTCAAACTTTACTAGCTTACTATCAGAGATAATATATAGTTGGCGATAAAAAAAATATTGATATGTTGTCCTACTATTGGAGCATTATACAATAAAAAAAATTTTGTTTACAATGCTTACGAAGATACTATAATTATTATTTTGAAGATACGCTCATCTGGTTCTTATACCGCGAATTCGTCCATCCGTTCAGGCGTGATGACTACGCAATTAATTTATCTATATGTGAATATAGGTATGTATATATATAACGAACATGACTAGCTAAATAAAATTCAACTATTCATTCTTAAATGGCAAAATAATCGCATGTCTGGTCCGTTCTGATTATCTCACTCGCCACATTGTATGGACCTTTTGTCGTGTATAGATTTGCCGAGTCGCATTTCCAGCTGGACATTACTCTGTGCTGCGTATCGGCATACCGTAGTTTAATCAGCAAGACGTTTGCATTTAAGTGCCATAAATGATTAAATCTTCCTGTTTAGATAAACTTTTGTAGTATTAAATACGCATCTGAATGCTGAGGGCGGAGAACTTGTTACTTCGTTCGAGACGTTTATTTAAAAATAATGTTTTTTTTTATTTTTCCTCTTTTTTCTTCACATTTACGTTACTATACCACAGCATTTTGTATGTTGGGCTTAATAATCTAAACATACTTAATGTGTATTTAAATTTCGCCCCGTTATGTCTAACATCCCTAGTTTCATCTTTAAGGAGTACTAATAACCACATCAGATTTACGTTTGCACTAAATCACTCGCATATTATTGGAAATACGTACGTAAACACTTACACGCATGCGGATTTGCATACATACTCGTATGTATATTTGTTCACGCACAAACGTACTAACGTATTTCGTAGGAATGCGCCTCTTTAAAACAAATGTTTCCGGAATTTGTTATACCTACATATGTCCAGTTGGTATATAGTAACACATAGCTAATTTGAAGTAATAATCGTAAAGGATGCTTTTCAGTACCATGCTTCAATTTAACCTAAAAGTAACACTAGTTATTAGCTTCTTCCATATCTAAATTGCCGTTTTGTACGGGAGGAGTAAAAAGTCGCAGATTTTTAACATAATATTTAATTAAAGTATGAACTATTGTTATCTACGCCCTTTTGCCATCTAATAAGTAGTTCATTGATCCCTTTATTAAAAGAACCATTATGGAAATCAATAAAATCTGTGAAGGTAGTTTGGATTCCGTCTTGGAGTTGAATTTTATCCCTTGCAAGATGTTATCCAAATTTCGATAACATAGTCTGGTGGACATTACGCTTGGCACTAGGGCTATCTACGAGGCTCTTTTTGTGTGATGTATGTATATAAAAGTGTCCAATCAAAGAGGTAAACCTACTATTTCGTAATGTAGCCGGGGCGGAGCGGGCGCCCTTCGCCATTAAACATGCAATATTGAACTGCATTGAATCTGCAGGTCGAAATTTCCAGAACAGATAAAGGAACTAAAAATGCACTTTTCTTTTGGGACACTACTGCCATACACATAATTAACATTAACCCTTAAAGCCGTTTCGCAGCACTGGTGCCACGGTGAAGCTCATACACGTACATAGCGCGATATTTCAAGTTTTTATTTTTGGAAACTGAGCGACGTGTATATAAACAAAATGAAAATAATCAAAATCAATTGAGTGACGATTTACGAAACATAGATACGTATGAAAATCTGTTGAAATATTAAAATTTGACTTTTTCGACACATACAACACTATTGGAGAGTGTGTCACCTCACGTGTGATATAGATTATAGATGATCTGTACTCTGTGAAATCTCGTCAAGTAATAAACTGCGTCATTTAATTCTTTGAACTTTTAATTAGTAATTTCATCAAAATCGTTATATAAATTTGAATTTGAAGTTGAGGAAAATGTGATTGAAGTGGCCAGCACGGTAAAACGCAGATTTTGTATGTAAACACCTAATATAAACAAGTCCTATCGGATATCGAGCTCCATCGGTTTGTGTGCTAACGTAACCTTATACCACTACAGTAATACGGAAAGAATTAATCAACCGTTATTATATTAAGATAGCCTTAATTTATTACATCTGATTACAATTAAGAAATATTACACGTATTTGTTGCGAAAAGCTGTTCCGTTGACCAAACGAGTTGGTCGCCGCAGTCCCGCCCAGGGGTTTGAGCCGTTATGTGGAATTTTCGAGTTAGTGCTCGGTTGTGATCCTTAACTGTGTACACCGCAGGGTTTTCAGATGGGAATTCCAAAATCTCCTTAAATTCTTAAATAATGTTTCCGAAATGAAATTTTGAAAATTTGAAAAATGAGCAAATTTATGAAAATATACTTCATTTTCATTAATTTTCTCAAAATAAATTTTGTGTTATTTTAAAGAAAGTGTGACCACTCATAATCTCGTATTTTCGAATTTCGTTGAGTGAAAACTGATTTTTGTAATAATTTTAAAAAACCTTGTCATACCTTAAGTCTTAAAGACAAAAACTACATTTCTTAAGCTTTGAAGGTTTTTCTGTAAGCTTTGAAAATTTAAAATAGGTTTACCCGAAATTGGGCTAAAATTCCCAATATGCAGACCCTGGTATACCAGCCGGTTCCCAAAGCGGGTGTTCGTGTCAATAATTACTGTCATTTTCAACCGCCACGCCGGTTTCCAGCTTCCACCGGCGATCAATTACAAACCGACTTCTGTGAATCGATGTAATGACCATGCCAATACGTGATCCTTATGTTTAGCTACTTAACACGGTCTTTTTTAATAAAATTGTGGTAACTAATTCTTTACGTATTATACAATCGATTTGTGTGGTTGTAAAAGAGTTGTTTTTTCTATACACCCTGTCTTTTTAATCACCATCCAAATTTTAGTATATTGATCTTATGTGAAAATAATTAAATACGTGTTTTTTCTTTTAGTTTCCTTCAATACTAAATATTAAGATATGATATCGCAAAGTCGTCTACAAATTATTGATGTTTATGGGCAGCTCGCGCTCCGTACCTACGCGCTGAGTGCTCTGACATGCTAGATAGCTACCTGCTAGATACCTATTTTTTTTAAAAATTGACTTATTTATAGATACTTTATGTCCAGAAAAAATTTGGATGGTGATAAAAAAATCTTGCTGTATAACGGCAGCGTTTTTAATTTTTTATTAATAGTTTTCCACTGCAGTTAGTACCAAGTTACATGCATGTTGCAGAGCGACAAGGTATTTCAACAAAGTGAAACGCTCGTCTGCACTCTGCCTACTACAAAATAATAACAACGATGCAACCAGTAGATTAGGTATGAAGTATAAAAAGGTTTGAAGTGAATCTGTTTGCATTTTATTCAAGCAGGAGATATGTATCGCGACATCCACGGGATGCCTCTTTTGTGGGACGGTGCGTGCATTGTCGGCCATATTTCTCTCTGTTCTCTCGCTCCGGTGTCCAGCGTGGGTAGTTGAAAAATGACATCTTGATTGTTGAGCGTTATCCTACGTATGAGAATAACTTGGGTAGTGAGTCGCGTGCAACGCCATTGTGGAGCTGGAGGCCGCGGGCCCTACAAATTGAACGATTGTTAACCGTTCCTTGGAACCGCTATCGTGACTTGTAGCAGAATTATTATATTTACCGGGATATCGTATTTTGTGAGGGCAGTAGTTTATGCATAAGCCGTACTTGGTAGCTCGGTCGTGTTGACTGAACGTTAAATATATCAACGGCGAACGATGGCTTAGGATTGAATTCAGATTGTTCGACTGTTATGGGATGATGGTACATTAAATACGTAAATAACTTCAAATATATAGTAGTATTGAAGTGTTATGTAGAGATCGCTAATCCGTATTACGTTACGGTAATAGGATAGAGATAGCTAAGGCTTTAATATATTGGGGGCCGTTTGCACGTTCGTGGGTTAAATTTAAAAGTAAGTTAAACTATCAAACATAAAGTGATTTAATCCTAGTTAGAAGCTAACTTAGAGTTAAACAGTTAACCCGGGAACGTGCAAGTGTCCTTTAATTTGTAAGATAAATATTGCCAGTCAAATATCGTCCGGTCATATTCCAATGATATTTTTAATTAACGGTTTAAGATTGAGTATCGCTTTGACTTTCTACCTTTTATAAAATAAAAATAAAACTTTGAAAATACTTCTATTACTCATAAACGGCCGAAATGAAAGTGTATCATTTTATCAAAAAATATTTGCACCATTTAATTTTAACGTAAGTGAAGATATTCTGCCAATAACTACATGAATGACTTTTTTTTACAGAATTTACATGTAATCCCAAATAGGTACCCAAATACACTCGAATATGTCGTTTATATTCTTGTCACTGTAGGTAAAGGTATTAATTAAAGTACACTGATAAGCTTTTGACTCATTGCTTGCTCGAGATAATATCGTTAAAATTTCGTTACCTAATTTGAGAAAGCCCTGTATAGTAAAATGTATATAACAGTCTGCAAAGCCACAGAAAGCAGTTTCATTGCAGTACCGAAATCACAAACACAAAATGAGAGGTACTTCGAGAATGAAACAGCTGCTAATAGCTGTTTGTAATTTATAAGGTTTTAGGTAAAATACATCTTCACTTATCTGCGTATTTCAAATAATTCAACATCCAGTGTGAGTTATAAGTTTTCTTACCATTTACACATGACAAATGGCACCCGAAGCAGGTCCCCGAGGTGGCGACCACGGTCAAATGATAGTTTTAGTCTTGCCGCACACTCGCTTATAACATTAAATCTAAGTTTATATATTATTATGTAAAACGCAGAAATTCTTATCGTATGAAGTTTACATAGTATTTGTACATTAGCTTTTATGAATGGTACTAATATTATAAATTCTACAATAACAGATAATAACTATCTTTTCTCAAAGCTTTCGTTTTGTCGCTGGTTTTATATGAAAGCTAGGTTCTATATGACTCCTAAATTTTTTTTATGATTATAGTCAATAGTATAGTAGTATCATTTTGGTAACTTTATACATTAAATTGTTTTTGATGGGATAAATAATATATTTATTTCAACCTACCTTTTGTACTTGCAAATCAACAGTTTGTATATAAATAAAAATAGACTCGTATATAAAAGTAGACAGTAAGTAGTCACTTCGCCTGCTGTATAGTATCATTTTGGCAACATTAAACATAAAATTGTTTTTGATGGGATAAATAATATATTTATTTCAACCTACCTTTTGTAATTGCAAATCAACAGTTTGTATATAAATAAAAATAGACTCGTATACAAAAGTAGACAGTAAGTAGTCACTTCGCCTGCTGTATAGTATCATTTTGGCAACATTAAACATAAAATTGTTTTTGATGGGATAAATAATATATTTATTTCAACCTACCTTTTGCAATTGCAAATCAACAGATTGTATATAAAAAAAAATATACTCGTATACAAAAGTAGACTAGTAAGTAGTCACTTCGCCTGCTACCTTTCGCAGTTAACGCCAACCCGATTTAATAGATATAAATTAAAAATATAAATTGTCCAGTGGCTAGCGTACACGTCTTACTACATCGACCAACCGCGAAGCTCGGGTTCGATCCGCGACGGGGGCAGGCATTAAATGCTAGTACGTTTATTTTTTCTAATTACTAAAATTTTTCTTTTTGTTTTATTTATTTTTTCTTTAAATTTGTACGTTACTAACCCTGATATGGACTATGTCTGAAATAAAATTATTTTATTTATTTTTTATTTGTGTGATGAACATTTTGATGTCTGCATTTCCGGGTCTGGGTGTTTATTAATATTATTCTAGCACCTATTTAAGTATTTCTATGTATTAGAATCGTTGACTAACACCCAAAACACAAGCATATAATTTGCTTACTTTGGGGTTAGATTCAATTTGTGTGACTTATCCAGGGATATTATTTATTTATCATCTTAGTATGGTTGGAATATATCACAACGGCTGAGCTCCAGCTTATCATGACCTGTACATACAAACGTTTCTCCATATAGCAGATTTCATGCTTTACATTCGGTCACTTAATACTTTGTACTATTTATTATATCTGTAACTTCTAAACTACAAAATAATACCTTGAAAAAAATTACCTCATTATTTCTAAAGCACAACAAACGTTTCTCCATATAGCAGATTTCATGCTTTACATTCGGTCACTTAATACTTTGTACTATTATATCTGTAACTTCTAAACTACAAAATAATACCTTGAAAAAAATTATCTCATTATTTCTAAAGCACATACTAAAAAAAATCCTGTCACGAGAACACCTTGTGTAAACGGATTGAGTATTAATATATAACATCCCTCGAAATATAGAGTGTCTGTCTGCCTGCTAAATTTTCTTACGATTGGCTTACGGCCAATGTTAATAATATTTCTCTAAAGATGAATTTCAAGTAATCTAGATAGCTGCGTATCCGCCTGCCTATCCTATACCAAATTGCCATATTTATCCTGTCCACAGATATGTTATTGGCAAGCGATAACATAAAAATGGATCAAAATATCAATCTTGGACAGCAAGTTTTGTATTAGGATTGATTATTAATATTGGCCGTTAATAGATTGGGAGTTAACCGCGATTGAGATACAGACCGAAAGAAAGTGAAAATTGTAAAAATGCTGAAAATGTTTTGGTTGGCACATGGTTACTTGCCTGAGTTTTTTTAAAAATATCGCCATTGTACATAATACGCTCTTTAACAGTTTTATTATATGTATTGAGAGAATACCAATTTGGAACTCTATTTTGTAATGCCAACTGTGCAAGAGAGACTCAATCCTCTGGTATGAGCCTCGTACATGGCACATTTTCTCTACTTTTTAATGTCGAAGCAATATGTGCTTATTTTTATGGATGAGCGCTTAATGTCATTTATAAAAAATGGAAGTGCTCAGTCCAGTTTGTATGTTACGTCTATATGTAGTGTACAGACGAAGTAGACAGCCCTGAAAGTGTTTTTCACATACTGTTACTTTTGTAGAAATGTAGAAAGAACGTAGCGATAATCTTAACTTTATGTAGTGAGTAAAGTCTGCTATTCAATTAGTGGGAAATATTGATGACGTCAATATTTTCTTAATGCAAAGGAATTATAGTACAATTATAGAGAATTTGTGTTACTAAATTATATTCTTTGGAGCATGGATTTGTTTTGCATTTTTTGATAATGGTAGGCAAACAAGCAGACGGATTTCCTGATGGTAAAAAATTCACGCCGTCTAGAGACGCCAAAGGTAGAAATGCAGCGTTGCCAACGTAAGGCCGAGATGTTAGGCCTCAAGCAAAAGCAAGATTACCGGCTTCCTTATCCTCCGAAACGGAACACGTCAACGGCAAGCACTGACGTTATTACGGCAGTAATATTTCAGACGGTGGTATCACATTTTATAGCCATATTAGCACGTGTTCGGCCAGCCTAAGTTCGACTCCCAGCAACAAGTTTTTGATAAGGCCATGCGTGAGGCAATAATGAATGAGATACAGACGAGCCTATGCTCATTTATCACGCACCCTATGAATAAAATATCCCGACGCGCCTCTAGGACTGCGCTGGTTATGCTCGGAGGTTGGACATTCACAACGATCATAATCTTAGATTCTGAGTAGAGTAACTACTAACAATGTGCACGGGGGAAAAATGCGGGACAGCAGAGAATTTTATACTATCATAAATATTTTACTGACATTAAACAATTCATGATATTGGAAGAATAATAACTAGCAACTGTGTAATCTTCTTGGTATGTTGGTATCATATTGTTTTCGTCTCAAACACGGCTCTAATAAAATTTGCGACTTTTTTGGTGTTTAGGATATAAAAGTAGTGATTAGTTTAGAGGTTATGATGCTGTCTAATTAACTAACTTAGGGCCACTTGCACATTCCCGGGTTACATTTGACACTGAGTTAAACTGTCAAATATACGGTGATTTAACCCGAGTTAGACGTTAACTCAATGTTAAAGACTTAAACGAGGAACGTGCAAGTGGCCCTAAGAAGCTTTTCATTCTAGCCAGTTAAGTTAAGTTTCCAACGCATGGATGCCATAACACCGCATACGCATAACGTATGGATTAGGTGTCATAACATTTGTCACAAAAAAGCAAAAGCTCTGAATTTCCTGTGCTAAGTGCTTTTAACAGTGAAAAGCTCTGGAACCTACTGTACTGTGCCCATATGCAGATAACATTACAGGAGGATATTAATCGCAACAGTTGCCCAAGAAGGTGTCGGGAGGCGTGGATGAATAAGCGATGAGACGCGGAATGGCTCTATTAATCCGCCATTGTTCCCTGTGATCACTGGTTGCACAAGCGACACGCATTGTTCGTGTCTCAAAGCTTTCACAAGTTCGCCATAAGGCGTTTTCGACCTAAATGCTTGCCACGTTAATGTAATGCAATTTGCATGAGACCCTTAAATAACATGCTCAGTCTTCAAGCAGATTAATTAATGGATGTAAATAAAAATATATGATTATCTCAAATGTAATTAAACGAGTAAGCCGCCTAAATATTAAGGGAATGATTTGCGTATCGTGGTTGTGCTAGTCAACGATGTAAGAATAAACCTATAAATCAAGAAATACCTACACAATTGACCCGAGTCTTGTAAGATATTAACGTCTTAAAGTGTGAAAGCTAAGCGAATCTCTTTACGCCCATATCCTCTAAGGGGTAGGCAGAGGCATAATCACGATTAGCCGAAGACACTAAGTCCCACAATCACTGTAGGCGGTAAGCCCATCGTCAACCTGACACATATCCAATCCCGGGCAACATTATTTTTGTTAGAAAGTATACGTTTTCTAATTTTTTGTTGCCCGACCAGGGAATTGTACCCTGGACCTCAAGAAGTCAAATCCGACGCCAGACCGCTAGACCACAGAGGCGCTAAGTAATCGACGAATAAGGTAATTAAATATTTTCCTATTGCTTGATCGGTTAAGTAGTTACTGGTTTTGTAAATCCGTCCATGACCCACCGTTCGAATACCATCAAACCGCTGTTACGTTTTTTTTTAAACATACCTAATAGATGGAATGACACGACTTACTAATTGCTTTTCATGTACACAACAAAATATTTAAGTTACTTTGTAAACTATCAGACCAAAACTCCTATCATTTAGATGTTTAAAAGAATCAGTTGGATATTCATTTCTAGTTCTTGCCAGTAATATCAATAAAGGCGAAACAAAACTCTCCAACAACCAGATGTTACCCATATCTACTATCAAACGGAATGAGTACTATAATGCCATGAATCACATTGTATGGCGATTACAACTAGGCTCGCAGGAGTTCTAGCAAGTCGTTATTGGAGTGTTGAAGAAACTGGTCCATCGTGATAAATTGGGGTGCGCTGTACTGTGGTACCGGGTTAGGATTTATGTACTGCGATGTTCCTACTGCCGGTACTTTGTGTTTCTAATTGACGAAACTTGTAAAGCTATCTAGTAGAATCGAATAAACACTGATATAGTTGAAAAAAACGTACATATCATGGGCTACCAAAAAAAATCCACTGATCTGAAGAAGCTTTGTCTTATCCAGTGTTTGTTCCGGGCTGTCTTAAATGATAAACTAAACTTGTAGCTTTTAAAAGCTCTTAAAGTTCATATGTTTAGTTGTCGAATATCTTTCGCCTTCTGTCTATCTTACGGGTTTTCATAACCCTTCTTAACAATTGTCTGACTTTGTTGGACTCTAAGCTGTGACGCTTGTGTTAGTTATTGTAGTATCTGCTCTGTGGGTAACAATATTAAAAAAAATGGCGTCTTTAGAGTAGCGATTAGCAACTTGGACTTCATCTTAATTTATAATTTTCGCAAGACCATAAATAACTGCAAAGATTAAATAAGATCAAAATCTAGGCTTTCGAAATGATATCCAAACCATGTCTAAACTGTCCCAACTTAGATAATTCTGTCGTTGTTACTGCTTTTCGGGGAGATTCCATCTTATAGAAAGATGGAAGTAATTTTCGCATGAAATGGATTTTGTTTTTGGACCAAGCTATTGGTTATAAAAATACTCAAAAGATAGTCAAGAATCGCTAAAATT
>NJDD01003222.1:239594-251795 GCA_002245505.1 Calephelis nemesis
TAGACGATGATGCTAAGGATGCGCTACTAAACTGGTATATACATTATAAATTGTTACATGAGTAAACTCTCTCTTTTATTTATACATGAGGAGGCTAACGAGCAAGTGGGTCACTTGATGGAAAGTGATCACCGCCACCCACGGTCATCCGCAACACCAGGAGTATCACAGATGCGTTGCCAACCTTTAAAGAAAGAGTATGCTCTTTTCTTGAAGGTCCGTAATTCATAATTGTTTGGGAATACTGCCCTCGAGAACTGATTCAACTAAGGTGTTGTGCGAGGTACAAAATGTCTTCGGAATCGCACAGTTGTAGATCGCCACGTATTAAGATGATGGGCATGATACTATAAACTCTGTCGCGATGTCCGAAGGTGGAAATCAGCGGCAGGAATTAAACTTAACAGCTCCTCAGATCATTTCCCATGATAGATGCGGTAGAAAATACTGGGGGACCTAACATTTCTACGCAGCGCCAAGAAATCAAGCCGAATGGTAATTGCCCGGTCATTGACAACTCTAGTTGCTCTACGTTGAATGCGGTCAAACGGAAGGAGCTGGTACTGTGGAGCCCCTGCCGAGAGGTGAGAACAGTACTCCATATGAGGCCGAATTTGCGCTTTGTATAGTACTACAGTCCGGTGAAGTTGTAAAAACCTCGAGGTTAACAAAATATTAGCCATTTAAAAAAAAGCTTTGATAGTAGTAAGCGATTGGTCGGCTTGAAATACTGTCTCATTTCAAGTGCTCCAGGAAGCGAGAAAATTATGGATCAACTATTAAAACTATTAACACTGTAGTTACAACTGTAACTTTTTAGAAAATCGATGTAATTTTTCTTCGTCGTGATAAATAAATTACAAATTATGATGATATAGTTTTCGAGGTTAGGACTTTTTATTTAAAATTTTCCCTTTTCATAATTTTTAAAATACCTTAAATATCGTTATTTTAGTTATCTCATTTTGTATGTCCTAATTATATTAATCCTTGAAATTCTTATGTCTTAACGTCACTAAAAATTGAATGGTGGTTTTAAACTTGTCGAATATTAAATTATCCGTTACAGTCTTGAGATTTAGATCTAAAGAGAAACAATCTCACCATATACTGCTTTGTTACAATACAAATCATCTTCTTAATAAACACGGAGTAAAGTACGCCAAGGTTAAGCCTGGCGTTATAGTCTTTACAACATTGTGATACAGACTATAATACCAACCTAATATTTCTCTCACGTTAGTCCATGTTTATCTTATTATTATTTATTTGACATTTAAGAAAATAAAATACAATATATATTTGTCTCCAAACCTAAAAACCTTGTTCAGGTTTATGCGGATGTGACCACTTCACTATGTCAATGTTTAAATTTCAATTAAGTACATAAACACACACATAAGCTGAATGTAAATATAGTTAGTTACAAATTAACCTTATTATTATTTAGCTTTATTTCGCTACAATATTAAAAATATTTAAGTTTACAGAATGATTGTAAAAATTGAATATTAATAAGATGAAAAAGGTTTTGTTAGTGTTTTTCAAATAAAGAACCCAATGAGCTTGAATATTTCTAGACATGTACTTAGAACGTCATACTTCAAGCAATATCTACACTTTAAAACGTAAAAACCATGTCAAAATGCGAACAAGATATACAAAGTAGATAGACTACTTTAAACTGTGTGATTTTATCAGCCTGGACGTCTTTTCTTAACGAAAGCCGGTGTTGACTGTCTGTCTGCAATCTTAGCGTTGTCGCAGCTACTGGCGACGACCTTACCACAACAATATTAGTGAATCAAGTGTTATCAAAGTGTTAAATTGTAATAAATAAAACTGAAATTCTTAATTTTGTTACTCCAAATGAAAATCACTTTTTTAGACCTAGAAAAGTTAGAACAAAAACGATCATGATAAAGTAATTAAAACTATTTTTATAATAAGTAGAATCGATTCAAATTAATTCTTATTTAACATTACTATCGGTGTACGTCGGTTAAAATGTCTGGTTAAATTACTTCTGTATGTGCCGTATCATCTCAGTCTCCTGGTTAAGAAGAACATGCATGAAAAAAATCACAACGTAGTTCTTGGGGCGACGATATTAAAACCCAAGAACCATCATTGTGTCTATCGAGGATTGAACACGAGAAAATTGTCTAAATTTTTTTTTATGATATTGGAAGGCAAAAATGCAGACGGATTTCGTGATGGTAAGAAATTCACGCCGCCTAGAGACACCAAAGTTGGTAATGCTGCGTTGCCAACCTGAGGCCGGGATGTTAGACCTCGAGCAAAAATAAGTATACCGGCTACTTTACCCTCCGAACCGGAACACGTCATGACGTTATGGCGGCAGGAATAGGTAAGGCGGTGGTACCAATCCGGGTGAGTCGCCGCTAAACTCTACCACCTAGTCAGTTGTCACGGTGTTAATGACGGTGAGCCTATGCTCGCCTTTTACGAGCTGCCTGGCAAGGAAGGCAGATGGTCTATTCTACAAAGGAGCCGGGTCCAACATGGGGAAAAATATGACGAAAAATGTCTGAGGACTGGTAACCCTGCAATCGAGTGACAAAGTTTTAATCTCGGCTTGCATTGCCTTCACTGTACTCGCTTCAGGAATGAGTTTTCTTTGATGACCGTTTAGAACTTAATCTTTGTTTAGATAAACCAATCTACTTAGTCCAACGGGCATGAAAACGTTGAGGTTGCTTGTATTAATCCTTAAACACGACGTTGCAAAGATGTCTCCTAAATGAATCCGAAACTGTTCCTTACCACACTCGATATCAAAAACATGTTTTTACAAAATCTGTTATCTGTTAAGTCCCGAGACTTATTGCCTTTTTTAAATACTTATATAGAGACTTTTGTGAATTTTGATTCTTTCAAGTTATATTTACTTAAATTCAATCTTTCTACGTTTTCTTCTGTCTTTCTGAAAAACTTACCACACTTTTTTGTGGTAAACACTTGTACTTATCCACTATCCACTTTATTTAATACTTTTCGTTGCTCTTCAGCCAACCGGTTTCACTTTTTAGAGCATCATCAGGGCTTTGAAACTAAAGATAAAGAGTTAAAGCCCTAATGATGCTGTAAAAAGTGAAACCGGTTGGCTGAAGAGCAACGAAAAGTATAAAATAAAGTGTACAGTGGATCAGTACAAGTGTTTACTACAAAAAAGTGTGTATATAATGCAATTCCACCGAGTGCCGACGATAGCAAGTATAGATTCAAAAAACTTACCACACATTTTGAAACTTGATTTTAAATTTCTGATTAATCTTTGTTACACATTTTTATTCGTTATCTTTAATTGTTGAACGCTCTTTCTGGTTCAGGTTTTCGAAAATTACGGATCTACTTTAAGAAGCGTATTAATCTCTTCTAGCAGTAATTGTTTGACAAAATGTGGTCCGTGTTTCTGCTGGTCTTAATAAAAAGTTCTCTCATGTTGCATTAACTTTGATATTGTTAAGAGACAGTAGCAGAAAAAAGCAGCAGAAGAAGTAGTTTACTAGGTGGTAGAGTTTCGCAGCGACCCGTCCGGATTGGTACCACCGCCTTACCTATTCCTGCCGCCATAACGTCATGACGTGTTCCGGTCCGGAGGGTAAGGTAGCCGGTTAACTTACCCTTGCTCGAGGCCTAACATCCTGACCTCAGGTTGGCAACGCATCATTAACATATTTGGTGTCTCTAGGCGGCGTGAATTTCTTATCATCAGGAAATCCGCCTGCTTGTTTGCCTTCCTATAACATAAAAATAAATAAATATATGAAATGACATATTTTTTAAATACCCAGAAAAGTATGTGCGCTTATTTTTAAATTTTCTTCTAGTAAATATGGGTTTCGAATTAGTTAAAACATTTGGCGAACGTGCATTGTCATGATAATCAAACAGTAAGAAATTTAAGCTGAATCTAACAGTACGAATGTCTGTCTGGATTTTGTATATTCATATTTGATTAGATTAGCGAAAGAGAGATTGACATCCGGTATGGAAATTGTAACTTGGACCGTATTATAAGGTACTTGCGCCTAAGATGGTCATGTTTTTAATATGGCCTATTTCCAACATTTTGTATTTCTCAACTTTGAAAGAGTTAAAATTACTACCTGCGGAACACAGTAGTAATTCAAATTCTTTCAAACTTTAAAAAATAAAAAATAGTAAAAATGGGCCATCTTAAAAAAACTGGGCTATCTTAGGCGCAAGTACCTTATATTAAATGGATCGTTTTATTTGTTTCAGCCATAGAAAATATGGCCTGTAATTTTTAGCATCTCATTACCAGCTGCTCGACTACAACAAAAGCCCACTATATTTTATTACTGTGTGGGTAGATGAAGTCTAGCCAATCTAGAGCCCTTGGTGTGCATCTTTTGTTTAGAATATTAAAGCAGTTAGGTGACTGCATTGGTTTGTCGTACATCATATTTGACATTCCTCTTCGAAAGTATAGCGTATTTAGAGGTTACTGGCATTAAGAGGTCGTATTTCTTTCACTAAAGTATAATTATGTTCGCGAAGGATAGAAACGTGAAGGCACTGTTGTTGTCAGCCGTAAATTTTATACCGCAGTAATATAACAAATGTTGTATTTGTAATATAAATCTTTGTTGAATTGGACGATAAAATTTAAGCTCTTAAGAAAGTTACTTCAATTATAAGCTTTTATTATGTGCACATCGTACTTAGTCTTGTTTTACCTGTATTCCACAACCACACTTCGGGACCCACAGCACCCATTCTTTATTTTAAAATTAATAATAAATAATGGAATTTATACACACACAAACGTATTTTACGCAAAGTCCCTTGCGAGGAAAGCAGAAATTATCGTTTTCTAAATCTTTCGGTACAGGCAGACTTGCTTGGGCTTTGCTACATTCATTAATCAATCAATTAGTCAATTAAATTTTATCATAATGCAATCTGTCTGCTTTTTTGCTATATGCCATAATTATGAAATTTCACCCATTGCCAGTGACATGGTGTGCCATTGGTATTTTTTTATTTATATTGTGTTTTTTTATATTTTAATCTTTTGTTTTATTTAAGCTTCTGCAGTTCGTTGCCTTAATTTATCGCATTTGTGGTCTTGTGGTCAGATTTACATGAATTACATGAAGCTAGCAACCCAAAATTCACTTTTTTCGATTTTCGTATTGTAGTATCCTAAAAAAACATTGCCCAGCATTGTAAAAGTGCCCAGTTTATGTTAGGTGTGACACATATCACATTATGGGACTAATCACCTTTGGCTAACCATTGGTACCGTGGTTGTACACCTATGCCAACATCTTTGGGAATTTGAGCGTGAAGACAATTATACTTATGTTTTTAGAATTATATAGACGCGTTACAAGAATCTTTGTATATATCTACGTAATAAAAGCTATTTGTATTGAATTGAATAGTCATTGCCAACACCGGACTACTGTGACACAGTTGCGAAGTTATTGAGAAGCTAGGCACACAAAAAGATGACCCGTTAATAAATACGTACCTATGTAGTGTAATTTTAATAGTAAAAGCGTAAAAGTTTCATAAAAAGGACAAAACAATTACGTGAGTTTTAGAATGTTTGATATTTGCATACCCTGTTATATTAGAATACTAGCTGACCCATCAAACTTCGTATCGCTTGAAAGAAAGAAAGAAAGAAAGAAAAAAAAAAATTTATTTGCGGAATATGAGTGTTACAAAGATGTTGACATTAATGCTTCGAGTAGCGTAGCGCAGTCTGTCGGATCCGATGTGAAACATTCCAAAATCAACAACTACTTATTGAAAATTTAATTAAAAAACCATTTTCCAGGAGACCAAATTGTGAATCTAAACCATTCTCGAATTCCCTTGAACACGCATAAAAACTTTCATCAACATCGGTCCAGCCGTCTAGGAGTTCAGTGACATACACACTCACAGAAGAATTATATATATAAAGATGTTTGAACTTGTACTTTATTTGTAACATTATTCTGCAAGTAAATCTTAATCTGTATCATTTATTTTGCTACCTTGTTGCATTGTTGAGGAAGATTATATCTTCCATTAGCCATTTGGCAAAAAATATGTATTGATGATTTTAACCTCGTGTATCATTATAATTAGCAAATGAGAATAAAGGATATTACCCCGTGTTGGTCCGGGCTCCGTTGTAGAATAGAATATCTGCCTTCCTGCGCCAGGCAGCTCGTAAAAGGCGAGCATAGGCTCACTGTCACTAGCATCGTGACATCTGACTAGGTGGTAGAGTTTAGCAGCGACTCGCCCGGATTGGTACCACCGCCTTACCTATTCCTGCCGCCATAACGTCATGACGTGTTCCGGTTCGGAGGGTAAGGTAGCCGGTAAACTTACTTTTGCTCGAGGCCTAACATCCTGGCCTCAGGTTGGCAACGCACCATTACCACCTTTGGTGTCTCTAGGCGGCGTGAATTTCTTAACATCAGGAAATCCGTCTGCTTGTTTGCCTTCCAATATCATGAAAAAAAAAATTCAAACTTGGCCTGAACATAATAATTTGAAAGCAGTGAAACTGCAAAAAACCGACTTTAATTGACGTCATTTAGGCATCCAAAAATATGCAAAAATAACTAAACCTTAAAATCACTTTCCGGATCTTGATCAATGTTTTATAGTGTCACTACTGCATCATGACCTTTCGAAGACAATTCTTCAATATCTAATTCCCGTTTAGAAAATCCTAATATCCCGAGAAATCGAGTAACAAACATACATAGGATTTTTTATTATTATTAACTCTTTATTGTACACAACTGATATTACAAACAAAATACTTAAAAGTAAAAAAAAGTACAAAAGGCGAGCTTATCTCTAACAAAAGAAATTTCTTCCAGCCAACCCGTAAAAGGAAAGTAATAAATGAAATAAGTAGACTTGGTGTACAGATAACTAAACTACTAAGTATATACTATTTAATGAACTAAAACACATGTAATTAAAATTAATATAACAAAACAAATAAAAAAAAATTAAACTAAACATAAAACTGAAGTAAAATTATATGAACGAATTGAGAGTCTAAGCTATGGCAAAGAAATACTCTTTTAGATTTTTTCTGTGTAGGTTGCGAAAATTTTTGTCAGTACGTTGACACCGAACCCTAATCATTAAGTCGTTGTACTTTTGTGACTAGTGTACGGGACTACACAATATTTCTCAGCATTTGAGACTTAAGAGTGAGGAATTAAAAAAAGGTGTCAGGAAGAGACTTTTAATTTATCGTGTCTATTCGTTTTAAACTCGTCCCGTCCTGAGTCCGAACGCCTCAAATTAAAACACTTTATAGATCGTATTATTGTAAATTCCTGTAAAGAAAAGAAACAAGGGCCTTAATGGTAAAACAAAGTGTCTTTTTATGTTTTCCGTAGCCATCGTCTGTTTTGTTTTTTATAGTCTGTTAAATATGTAACAATAAAGTCGATTTGAAAAGTTCCATGTAGTTGGGTACATGAGGCTGAATTTATTTTATGTTCGAGTGCAATGTCTTGAAATCTCGATGTTATTTATGCGACGATATCCTTGTAATCGGTTGGAATGTCACTAAATTATGTGTATTACTCAAGACTGGACGGTCTTGTGTGTTTGGACATTTAAATAATGTTCTAAGGTGAAAAAATGGCGATTGTTTCGTGACCGTTCCTGACGATTCGATTACTAATTTAATGTTGTTGAATAAATAACAAGTTTAAGCTCCGGCGAATGCAGAATAAAAATCGATTTCGGTTATGTAAATAAAGATTTTACACTCCTTGTAAAGTTGATATATATTTTCTGGTTAGGTATATCAACCGGGGTTTATAAGGGGTAAGGCTAACTTATCGTTATGTTCATATTGTAGCTAAAACAACTATAAACAAAGAAAAAATATATCTTCATGCCTATATGGCCCGAAGAGGAAGACAGACGCACAACCAGGGCACCTACGACACTAATGCCCGATTTCACCAAGAGCCCCTTGATTTTAGGGGACTTTTAACGTAGTTTAGGGGATTGTTTTATATGGAAACAGTCCCATAAGTAACGTTAAAAGGTCCCCTAAAGTATAGGGGTTCTTGGTGAAATCGGCCATAAGTCCCACAATGTGATAGGTTGCAAGCCTACCGCCAAGCGGGCTCATATATTGTAATTCCGAGCAACATTCTTTTATTAGAAAATTGGAAGCATCTCTCGCGCCAACTATTTAGTTTAGAAAAAAAATGACGTAAGAAACCTTAATATATTTTAAAGACATATCCAGATCCACGCCATACTTATAAATTTGAAGAAATTTTTTTTGAGTTTTTGCTCTAATTATGGGTGACACCCAAAGTTTATTGCTATTTTTCTATTTTGGTGTCAATTTCTTGATACGGTTCACAGAATACGTCTACTTACCAAGTTTCAACAGTAAAGCTCTTATAGTTTCGGAAAAAAAGGATGTGACATACGGACGGACAGACAGACATGACGAATCTGTAAGGGTTCCGTATTTAGGCTTTGACTACGGAACCCTAAAAATTGGCATCGTATCTATCTGTGATATTTTTCGTGTTACGGATATCCGAGAGGGGCGGTGATCACTTACTATCAGGTGACCCACTGGTACGTTACTATCCTCTTCTATAAAACTCGATATTTCTGTTTCCTTAGAAATTATTTATTTTGCATTTTTTTATTATTTTGTTAGGAAATAAGTAATATTTTTGTAATTCTCGGCTTGGGTGATTTAAATAGTGTAATCCGGGGTTTTTGTATGAAAAGGGTAATGAATGTGGAAGAAACCAGAAAGGTCTGCAAGAATTGAGATTTGGCAATCAATACTATCTGCCTACTATAACTAGGCGTAAAGATATAACTTTGTGTATGTAAATAGTTTAATATATTTCTGTCTCTCTTTTGCCTACCTAATTTGGCAGTGTTTCTTTCTCGCTACAAACACAATTGTACAGTACACTACATTAATTGATTGGTCTGTATGTTAAATAACCAACCGAATTTATATCTGGCAAATTAAATGTGTACCTAATCTTAAAATAAAAGTCAATCTTAAATGGTTTCGGTTTTGTTTTTTTTTGGTTCAGACAAAACAGCGTCTGGGAAACTACTAGCAAAAAGCAAAATGTCTAGCAATATTTAATTCACGTTTTTAACATTTTCCTAAATTCATTTTTAAATCATTTTTACTGTGAAAATGTGCTGCACAGTAAAAAATGCCAGACAGACTGCCCGCACGCTGTTCCTCCCGAACAGCGTGCATACACAGACTTCAGACATACATAATATAAAAAATCAGCTTTCCTAAAATTCTTTCTCGAAAACGTTGCTAGCTCCATTAATGTTAAATTGTAATAAAAGTATAAATAATATCTAACAAAATTCTTAAAACGACAATCTAATGCGCAATTTTCGACGAGTATGTCGAAATTGCCTAGGTAGCTTCATAACGATAAAACGTAACAATATGTAGATATACAAATACAAGTTATATTATAAGTGAAGTGTAATGCGTAATACAAAGTACTGTCTATAAGAATTTTCCTCCGTTACTTTTGTGTCGCATAAAAGCTTGTAAGAAAAGGTTCCATTTAAAGGAGCATAAAAGTAGTTATTTTGTAAAAGAACCAGAAAACTTTAATGTAATAATTCTTTCAAAAGCAACACGGCTTTCGACTTAGCCCCAACCGCTGTGTACCTTAAAGAATGGAATTATAAGGGCGCTCAACCACTGAGTATTGTAAGCGCATTATTTCAAGGCGGTGGCGGCTCGCAGCAAGCCGCGACGCCTTTCGAATGTACAATGCCCCTTAAGCTCTAAGCTGTATTTTCGGAATAAGTGCTCTGGGCCGTTTTAAGGCAAGCGGGGCACTGGGGCAAATCGAATTTGCGCCTGGCTGAAAATTAAGCATTTCTAGCTATGCTGGTTTTTTGACCAGTTATAATTTTTGTTTTCTGACAAATCCACGTGTTTGTTATAAAAATTTAAGAAACCTGATAATATGTGCTCAAAACCTGATATAACTATTATTTAAAAAAATGGTTGTCTGTAAAGTCGGTTTACTGACGATATTTGAAAGTGACAACGTCTTAAGAACGGAGGCCGATTGTGCCTCTTGTCGCTCGTTTCGCGCTCTCGCTTGCACTTCAAGCTTTAAATGGCACGCCTCACTGCGAGGTAACGCCGCATGAGTCACGTTTTTTGGTGCTTGCGGCCGGCTCCAACGAATTCTAAGAAGTCATGCCAAAAATAAGATTACTTTTTGAGACCATAAAACCTACTTAAAACAAAATCGCACAAGATGTGTTTTGTACATTGAAAATATTGCGGAAACCGTTAAGTATGTGATTTTCTTTAGTCGTCGTTCACAATACATTGTAATTATAAATTAATGCATAGTATAATTGTTTTAGCAAATATATTTTTACATCCGAATTAAAGGAATCAGTGATTGCAAATTATGTATAATATTAAAAAAAATAGTTTCCAAGCCTAGAGACATTTGGGCCCATGGAGGCCCGTGTGCCCTTACAGTGAAGACGGACGGTACTGAATGCTCTGCTAGTAGAAATGAACATTGCCTTTTGGGCTTTATTCAGATGCGACCTACTTTCGCTACGAGGAAATTATCATGCATGAGGGGAAATAGTGGAATTGTCGTAAGTATGCGCCACTATTTCTTATTAAAGCTTATGTAGTGTGATATATATTTTCAATGTAGCTTGTTTTATGACATGTAAAGAGTTTTAATACATACTTTTTAAGGAATCTTATCAAATCGCTTTAGCTTTTTATATTTTTTTTGGGATGAGACGACACCTTCGTCCTTAAGTTATTTCAGTTGTGATTCGAGTAATTAAGGTTATTGGTTAGTTTCACTAATGCAGACATTCAGACTAGTTGGTACGCTTGAGACGTACAATGACTTTGGATTGGTATTTAGTGGTCTTTAATTAGTATATTTACTTCCACTTTCCTAGTGGCTACAAAACAGCACATTTGTATCTCAGCCTCAGACTGGCAACGCACCATTAATTATGTATTATAGTTGCTGTAGGAACGTGTATTTGTTACCATTAGGAAATTTATTTACTTGTCTGCATTTTTGTAATAAAAAAAATAACATTTCTTTAAACACCTATGGTCGACAGTTTATTCTATGAGTTTTCCTTTTTTTGAAGCAACGATTTGTCGATAGGTAGGTACTTTTCATGACATATATTTAGCCGTCTTGTCTGTTGCCAGGTTAGCGATCATCTACAAGGCTAGAGATTGAATCCCAACGTTTGTTCCAACTGTTATAAACTTTTAATAACTGAGTTTCTATCTGTTTATTAAATTTATGTTTTGCTACCATTGTTTGACACTTATAACATAACTGAAAAAACCTCTGTCGTTCGTTTAATTTGTTTTAGTCGTGTGTTTAATATATAAGACCAGGGTTGTTAATTAATGATGTAAGTTTTCACCAAATGGTGTTAAAAAAAAATTTTTTTTGAACCAATGTATATCTACATAAAAACCAAAAACTTGGTTTTTTGAATTTTTCACCTAAATTTTAAGGTTATGTGAAAAAATTGCAAAGGCAAAAGTTGAAGATCTTTTTATTACCTAAACTTTGCCATTTAACTTTTTTCCAGAGGACTTGTAGATTTCAAGATAAACCATTTTTTACCTTTAAAAATTCCTCTCCTCCCACTTCCCAAACTCGGATCGACCGTAATTTATTTTTCCTTTCATTTTGATCATATTCCCCTCCTTTTCTAATGATTTTCAACCTACTGTATTTTTTTTTCATTTTTTATCATTTTTGAAAGCTTCAGCACTCTAATATTCGAATAAGTAAAGATTTAAGTTTTTTTTTTTAACATCTATATTAATACTTATTTATTTAACGTTTCCTATATTGACTATTTATACTTGTACAAAAATAACTAAAAGATGTGTTTCGACATCGAAATAAAAGAATAATGCGATAACTTTTTCACAAAATGGTCCCATTTTGATGTTGTTCCTTCAGGGGAAATCCCTTTAACAAAGGTGATCTCACATTTATTTAATGAACATATTAGAATGGCCTTATTTCAATAAATATCGCTGCGCAAGTTACACAAATTACATTTTCTTACATAACAATTACTTACATAGATAAAGTGTTTTCAAGCCCATATCACCTT
>NJDD01003222.1:253967-272062 GCA_002245505.1 Calephelis nemesis
TTAAATACTACGACTTACTAGTTCTTCCGCCAAAACGTTGTTGCTCGCCACGGTAGTGTTATGGTTGTAGGGAAGGGTAATCGGTAAACAACGCAAAAGTCTTAACACCCTAGCCTTAATTTGTCATCGCACTATTACCATTTTTGGTGTTTCAAGGGCACAGGTAGGTAACCTGAGAACACCAGGTGGTAAAATACCACTGTCTTATACACTTTTGGATAACACGACCATGTACAATCATGTTACAGCTTAAATATAAGAGTTATAAATGTTGGGAGCTAGGTAAGGCAGCAGTAATTGTAATACTTGGCACTCGGTATTCTCAGGCTACAAAGGACTTGGCATTTAGATATACACACATACAACAGATCTGACATATTATACACACATATGCATAATAATGCAACACAAGTCTATAGTTAATCTAGGTAATCGCTTCTGTGGTCTAGCGGTTCGAATCCCCGGTCGGGCAACAAAAAGAAAATTTGGTTTTTCCAATTTCCTTACAATAAAAAAAGTTGCTCGGGATTGGATATGTGTCCGATTGGTGATACGCTTGCCACCTATCCCATTGTAGGACTTAGTGTCTTCGGCTAGTCGTGGGTGCCCTGGTTGTGCCTCGGTCTACTTCTTCGGGATAAGGACGTGAAGATACTTTTAAGTCTCTAGTTTCAAGGCTGTAAAATGTGGAATTGGTTAGAATAAGAGAAAGAAATATTGTTATTTTATAGAATATTAGGGAATGAGTACAAGTCGGTAAAAAGGTACGGAAACATGGTAAACTTTGAGAAAGTTGAAGCAGTGTCGTACCGTCAGTATGCCGTCACCAGTGATGACATGGTGCCGACGGGAAGCGCCAACTTTCGCTGTTGTGCAACTGATTGACGGATCGCGCTCTCGTAATGGTGGCCCATCAACAATTTCTATAGAGCCTCTCCGTGCAACAGATCACGCGATTAAGATGTTGCACGAAACGCTGTAATGTCACATTGAATAATTACGTCACACTTTTACATTTTCTATTTCTTGTTCCGTGTTAGAAGGGAACTTGAAGCTTGATAAAATGAAGTTTTCTATTTTTTTGTTTTGTATTTTGTTTGAAAGAAATAAAAATATTTTATTCCTTGAACCCGGTCGCCACAAAGCTGTTACCATGTTTGTATTGTACAAGAATATTCAACACATTCCCATAACCGATTACACAAGTTTGGTATTTTGCAATATCATACTCCATTGTTCATTGTATATTTAGATCACTATTACTTTGGTTTGTGTGCCATTCATTACTCTTAAAAAACTATTGATGTAACGTAAACTTACGAATATTAAACTAGTTGTGTGAAGTTTGTTTTCTCTGCCACGATAAGAATAAATAAATATCTCGGGACAAATTTCTCAAATTGAATTTATCTCTAAAATTGAGCAAATTTTAAGCTTGTAGTTATAATTGTGAGTGTTATTGTATAATGTGATTAAATTATTAGATTACATGTTAATAAAAATATTCTTTTGCAAACAAATTTCTTTTTATATTATTGGCCTTATTCTGATTCGTCGGTAGATTGTAATATTGTAAATGTAATGAAAACAAATTATTTATGGACGGTACAAAATGATTGCTCGTTCTTGCATTGGTCCGTCGCTGTCCTATGGCCTAGATATTAGGCTTATAAGTCTATCGTCTAACATACAGTCCAGACCCGAACATGACAATGTTGTTACGATGGCAGAAATAGGTAAGCAAGGCCCGGGCAAGTTGCTACTTAGTATTCTGCCACCAGTGGTCATGTTGGTGATGTTCCATATTTTAATCTTTATTCGCCTCTTGTGAGCTGCCAGTCAGAGAAGTAGATGGTCTATTTTCCTCAGCACACACTGACCGACAGCATAAATAATATTATTTATTAAAGTCACAAATAATTAACTATCACAAATAATTAATTATAGCCAAACACAATTTGGGGTTTTTTATGCAAGCTGCCCTGGCGAATTTCGTGCCACCGCCGGTTCAGTTTGAATGGTAAAAATTTTAATTTTCCTAGATATCTTGCAGTTTTTTGTTCTCTTATCGTTTAAACCTTCTCTGAAATTTTACAAATAATTTAAAATGGAAATTACGCAAAGCGGTCAAGTTAGGCGAATATTCATTTGACGATACGTAGGTATATATATGTATATATATATTTGGACTAACACTTTTCTTAATCTGTAATTCACTTATCCTTAATGCATCTTAGAAATGGTTGGAATTTTTCTGATGTCCCTCTTGATACAAGTATAAATTAACGACAACCCGTCGATAAGGGTTTGAAATTGTCTCCCTAATTGAGTTGTATAACGATATACAATCCTTCAGTCGAGGGCTCGACCATAAATCGTACGTCACTCTGGTCGTAAGTGTCAATGCCTCCTCGAACAATTTACTTGTTGGTATACGGTTATTAGCGGATATACTTATAAATTGTCTTTAAAAATTACATTCGAGATGTTTATCGCCTCTGAGATAAGGCTAGAGCCACTACGCCGGTATTGTTGTCATCTCACACTTTTATGCCTTTCTGTTTGCCATTTAAGACTGATTTAAAGAGGTTATTTGCATAATGTAACAAGCGATGTCGATTTCCTCTCTTGTTGTTAAAAGGTTAATTTAATTTTAGTTTATCGATTTACAATGTTTTACACTTATCATGACTGGACTGATTTATATGGCGTTGGTCCTGTTCCGCTAAGTAGAATAGACCATCTGCCTCTGAGCCAGGCTGGTGGTGTAAGTCGAGCACAAGTTTATACATAGGTCAATACCGACAATATCACTGTTGGAAAAGTGTTTTGCAGCAACTTGTCCGAGTAGGTATCAACTGTATTTTCTATTCCTGCTTCCATAATAACTGTTATGTTCCGTTTCGGGTGATATGGTAGCCGATAGACTTTTAAAATAGGCCTAACATCCTGGCTACATGACAGCCACGCACCTATAACATCTATGATGTACATAGGCCATCTCTTCCCATCAGGAGACCCGTGTTCTTGTTTGCTGACCTTTCACATACAAAAAAGCCGATTTTTAGCTATTTTCCCGTGTGTACAGGATCCTGCGTCGGCTACTGGTGCCTGCTTCTCTACCTTTGTTTTAATATTCGAAAATGAAATATCGTTTTATTTTAATTATTATTAAAATTAATTTAAGCTGAACTTATAAGACGTTTTAACATTACCTTTTTAAATAATTTTACTATACTTGTATTGCCCGCGATTGGATATGTGCCTCTTGCCACCTATCACATGGGATTTAGTGTCTTGGACTAATCCTGGGTGCCCTGAGTGTGCCTCTGCCTTAACCTTCGGGGATATAGACGTGAAGATACTTTCTTTCTTTGTTTACTATTATATGAGAAACGCTGTGCTTGTATTGTAAATTAACTAAAGGTAGAGAGAAAATGTATTGCAATATTAGATAGATACCTTGAATACGAAATATTTTGTTTAAAGAAAATTTTAATTACATTTCTCCTTTAGGCTAACCAACTGGCTGTAAAATTAATTCTGAAAAATGACTACTTATGATAATGGCGCAAACAAAAGTCTTTTGTTTGTTACAACTAGCAAAAATAGTATTACATTATTTTTTGCTTTTCTTGCAATATAAATCTCGTCATTGTCTCGGGATCTTGGAACTGGGCATGAATAAACTCGCTATCCCAGGAATATAAAATGGCCGTGATTTTATTTTCTAGTAGCATCACATATTTCATCTAAGTGAATATATTTAAGTGCTAAAATTTTCTAGTATAGGTAGTTTTTGACACAAACAATAAAAAGTTACAAAACTGCATAAATAGAAATGTGGTTTCAAATACTTGAGTTGTAGAGTATACATTTGTTATACTAATTTACATATTACCCAACAGAACATGACAAATGATCGAAAAAAAAGTTCGTGTGTATCTCATAGCAAAACTCTGCGACCTCGTCAAGATCACTGCGGACAAACAAACGCTCGCCTCGTGGAGCTTAGTGGGGAAATCAGTTGAGATATGTTTTAAAAGATATGTATTTTAACAATCTTCCACAAAATGGTGTACAAAAATTTTGATTAGCTTTAAAATTGCATGAACAAATTGTGCCATAAAGTGAAATTGTTCCCATAATCTCCAATCATACTACTCATACATTATCTAATCTCGGCCAGCCACTCCCCCTGTCATAGACTAAACATTAAAAATTAACACTCAATTTAAATACCATCGGATGCTAATTTCTTATGAGCTCACAGCACTTAAAATTCTTTGTTGCGTTATGCAAATGTCTGTAGTTTGACCTTTAGTCAAAACTGGTAATTAGATTATGTCAAATTATGTAAAGCACGTTTATGAGAAAATCATGAAACGTGTATTTTCTAAATAGTGTATTTTAGTAGAGATTAGTAATATTGTCTTTGATTTTAGTTACTACCTATGTATTAATTAAAATAATATTTCAAGTATAATGTAGTATAATAAGATATATATGTATGATAACAAAAAATTGTATGTCGGTCGGTCGAGAAATGTATTAGTAAATTTATTATATTTCGGATATTCAATTACTGGTGGTAACTCTGAAAGACCCATTCACTAGCTGGATTTAAAAATGTGAAGTGTGTTTCATTTACCAAAACGGCTAAACCAATTTAAATTAATTTCAATATTTCATAACTAGTAACCAGTAACAATAAATTAATTAATCACAATACCGACATAAATATCCAGCAGTGGGGTAAGTGTTAAACGCAGAACCCATTAGCTGCTGCATTCCAATAATATTTATCCTCGCCGGCCTGTAATGAGAATTTATTTGTTTCCAATTTTCATAAAGCTCCACCCGCGAGCCCAATATTTGAATCTTTTGTATTTTACGGCACTGCAGTTGTATAATTGTGAAATATTTCTTGTTGCCAATGCGATTGGTAATGTGAAACGTTTTTCCTTTATGTTAATAGAGCTTAAACTATAAAGTATTTACTATGAAGAGCTATTGTTATAATAATAGCGTTGGTGTGAAATGATTTTTCGGTCATATAACCGGAAGTCGGAACTGACCACATTATCTTACACTTTCTTGATTCTGACAGAGCTCACCATTGTCATGTTTCAGATCAGGGGTGAACTTACGTAAGATTCTCTAGGTAAATATTTGCCTCAGCTTAGCCTAAACCTACATACAAACAAAATTATGTATGGGGCTCTATGGTTTTTTACCCACACTTACATCATTTAAGATATCGTTAAATCTACTTAATGTTTTTTGCTTTGCTTTCTTTGCGTTACAAGTTTGCTTTCCATTTGGTCTAGAATCATTTTCTGCAAACTATTTAGAAGAATCCAAGAGATTAATAATTAAATAAATGTTTAAAATTATTATTGACTTAAGTTTTTTATTTTCTGTGTTTAAAGTCATTCTTACATATACATTTTATATTCGTTATATCTCAGTTGGGAAAGATAGCTTTTAAAGTATAATTATATGATGGAGGGGTCTCTCTGTCAACCTTTCTTGAGACTTCTTTAAAACTTTGCCGCTACTTTAGAAATGTCATCAAATAGTAAAGTAGTATTGGTAAAATCATTGTCTATACATAAAGTAAAACAGTGTCAATCTGTTCATGTAATATTTTTTTAAAAACATTAACTTTTACGATGAATAAGAACCCAATATGAGGATTATTAAAATTTTCTTCTTTTTGTATGTTTAATTTTCATGCAAAAATTAAATACATTTTGTTACAATATTTTGTGTAGTAGTAGGGTATAGCTGAACGGTAATACCTTTACCTTTACTGCGGAAAACATTTTGCGTCCCCATAACTAATTATGAAAAGTCACTTCTATATTACGACGAAGTCGCAGGAAATGGCTAATCATTTTTAATAAGCTCCTTTCAAATGTAGACGTTTTTACTGTTTGGGCGCCACAATTTGATGCTTATATATAATTTAAATACTGCATATTCAGTAAAACCTAGGTACGTTACATTGCGCAATAAAGCTGAGACGATGTATTACGGTCACCTGACTCCGGCGCGCCAGCTATCTCTCGTGAGCACCCACCGAATATTAATAGCCACTATATTTCTCCAACTCAGACGACACCAACTCGCTTGACGTTTGCTGAAATATATAAGTTGAAGAATTGCGACGTCACGTCATACATAGTTCTAAAACTTTCTATTTCTTTATTCTTATGAATTGTTTAGACTAGCCCTTGACGTTTAACGGCCAATGTTAATAATGTATCTCAATCTAATGGATTTTAAGCAATCCAGATAGCTGCGTATCCGCCGGCCTATCCCATACCTAATTGCCATATTTATCCAGTCCACAGATATGTTATTGGCAAGCGATAACATAAAAATGGATCAAAATATCAATCTTGGACAACGAGTTTTGGATTAGGATTGATTATTAATATTGGCCGTTAATGGTTTAAGTTTTTTTTCTCTATCGCAACAATTCCACTTGGATCTAACACTGATTGATTTTCGAGATTCGTTAAATGTTTAGTTTTTTGTAAGCTTTTATTTAACAACACATTTGCTTTGATATGAAAAACATTTTTTAGATTTATTTCATTGACTGAATCAGGATATTTTTAGTTCAGGGGATAAAATCTTGTGAAAATATTTATCACTGATTCACACGAACGACAACGACCCAACATCGCAACAACACCATGTAGTCAAGCAGTGGTTAGTGTCTCTGCAGTAAGTAGCAGCGTGGTGGTCCCGACGAAATATGGATGTCGTTGCAAAATGCATTGTCGCTGAAGTATAAGAGGGACTATTGTTTTGTTGCTAGTGGTTGGACGTGCCAGGTAGTAACACCTTTGTCGTCAATGACGGCAGTACGGCAGACGGCGGTTGTAGTCAGTTTGAATTCTGCTGTTCATTGTCACTACAAAATTAATTCCATAAGACCACGTTGGTTTGGCAGTGATGTGGTTGTATTTGTCGTTGTCGTACGTATGAATCGAGCCTTACTTAATATACGTCTACATTTCATATTATAGTGTTTTGTCGCTCTATATTTCATGAAGTAGGGCTGCAATTTAGTACTTCTAAGCATTCAGTGAATTGTGATGACTTGCGTCGGTGGTCTCCCGTTTCCGCGTAGCACCTGTGGGCTGCGGCGGGGACGATCGCGGTCCATTCTTCTGTAATGAATACGAGTTAATTAAGCAACATTAGCCCGAACATTGGCGCCTGCACACGACGACAGATCAGAAGCACGATAGCTGCCTGAATAAAGCCCTTTGTTAACTGACTCGTGTATCAGGAATATATTCACATGCACATTTCGGACTCTATTACTAGAAAATCGGTATTGGGATTTTTTTAATGTTTGTTATCAAGGATTTGTATTTCGGTGTGTGTTAAAAATAATCAAACATCACATACCTACTTAGTACCACATACCTACTACATAAGTAAAGGCAGTAAAATCAGTTCAAAGTGATCATTGAGTATATATTTTTTTGTATGTCAGGAGTACAAAGTGTAAGTTTGCAAAGTTAACGAATCCTGTTATTTAGGTTCTAATTTTTTTTGCAATTCGACATAAAATGCGTAGGTGCGTGACGTAGTTTCTAAAAGTAAGCGTAAAAACAAACCTTTCGGACCATGATGTTGAATTCTCATAAAGTTGAATTTTTTAAATTTCGCAAAATGTTGCATTATCTTGAAGTTGAAATCTCGAAATGTAGTAATGGAAATGTATTTTTTTATCTTTTTGAAAAATTCGTCCAATTTGTTAAAAATCTTTAGCCGTTCTAAAAAGGGCTATCATTTTATCATTGAAAGATGTAACAAACGACCACACATATTTAAGTACACAATAAAGTTAGGATCACTAATAAAGATATATCTAAGCAAGCGGGGCAAGTATCGTTAACTTATGGATATTGATTAAGGAAGTGCCATTAACTTGGTTCGCAGTATAAATTATTTACAGTTACCGTCGGCTGAACGCACATGTGCGACCCCAAGCTTCGGGCGCACTGATAAGCGGTCGCAAATGCTAATGCCCTTAAATAAAGTATTATCAAGGCGCAGCACTATCAGTGCATTGCGTCTGAAATAGCTGCAAGAAATTGCGAGCTTCTAGCGCATAGGGAATTCCGCATTCGTATTTCAAATGGTAACTATTTACAATAAAAAAATAAAGACGTCATATATACGTACTCGTTTCAGCCTTTTACCTTCAATTGCTTAATTTATCCTCTCCTTAACCCAAAACAAATTATTAATACGTGATGACAAAATTGTGGACCCCTTTTTTCGAAAATTGCGCGGACGCAGAAGCATAAATTTTGGCACACTTATAGTTTACGTGTAGGAGAAGTGCAGAACGCTAATATTTTTCAATAATAATGCTTATAAAGTACATGAAATCAATAAATATTTATTACCCACACTACCATGCATTTGGCACACACAAACAAATATATTGATGTTGACGGTAAAAGATCACAGATGGCGCGCTAACTATTCAGGAAACAAGGTAGTTGGCCTTAAGAAATGAAGATGGTGTTCTTTTCAAGAAGATATTAATATGGTCGAAGTTCGACCAATAGGCGACCACTAGTACCCATAAAAATATCTATATGCCCATATCCCCGAAGGCAGTAGACAGAGGTACCTACAACCCACGACTAACTGAAGACCCTAAGTCCCACAATGTGATAGGTGGCAAGCCTATCGCCAACCGGACACATATCCAATCCCCGGTAACGATAATTTTATTAGAAAATGAAAAATATACATTCTCTAATTTTTTTTGTTGCTCGACCCGGGGATCGAACCCGGGACCTCAAGAAGTCAAGTCTGACGCCGGACCGCTAGACCACAGAGGCGATTGATACTAATAGTAATAGTAACTATTTCTCTATTAACTTTTAATGTTATTATAAAAGAAGATTATGAATATGCAGGAAACTAAACAGGTCTACAGGGGTTGTGATACTTAGCACTTTGCAGTCGATAGGTACTTTCTGCCTACCTGGCAAGAGACTTGGCGCGAATATGTCTGTCTGACCTTGCATGTTATTTATTTTTACAATAACATTTATAATAATAATGAACATACAACTAGGTAGGCACTTCCTGAGTAGTGGACTGTTGCAGTTGTCCTATTGTTGTACTGACTTTGGTTACTGCTGTTGTACTGCACTGTGCTGCTGAGCAGCACCTTACTTGGGTTGGTGCTACCGTCTTGCCTATTAGACTTGCACACGGGACTAAGGATTCCTGCCGTTATGTTGCGACGGTACCAAGTAACATTTATGATACCTGTTTATAGGCAACAGTTGTCTTTTACCATCATATTTTTTTAAACATGTCCATTTTGTGTAATGCAGTTCAAATACTTTACGTGGAAAAAAAAATATATAATATGAAAACGTTGTCTGGGAGAGATTGCTTTGTTAGTACAAGACCGACCCAATTATAAATACTCGTTCTTATCTTAACATTTTTTTTTTGTAAATTTGATTGTGCACACCAAGATTTTATTTATTTATTCAATCAAAAACGCTTGCGGTTGTTCCTGCACCAATATCCTTACATATAATGAACAATTGCAAAATTTTATCAAATATGTTTGGAAAAAAGGAGAAGAAAATGACAAGACTCTTGGGTTTCTTTTGGCGTACCTTTTCGGTAAGTGGCGGCTGCGTTTTGATCTGAAATAAATATGTTCTTGTTCTTATTAATATACTAGCTGACTTTGTATCGCTTGACATTGACAGCTGCTAACAATTTGTATTCAAAAATGTTCAAGTATAGTTTTTCCCACTTTTCCTGCATTTTTCCTATTTATGAGTACTTTCTCCTGACAATAAGGAACATAAAAAATAATTACCAAAATTTGTCGATACGTTCAGACGTGATGCGATCGCTAAGAGAAATTAATTGTTATATAATATACAGATAATTACATTGCATAAACAACTTTAAACTATTTCATAGTAATGTAAGTACGTTAAATAATGTGGGGTTTACTGCGGTACCATTCTCCACTTTCAGTTTATATTGCCGCAGTAAACTGGAGTGACATTTGAGCAGCCATCTTGAACTTTGATGTTGAATCTAGCGCTTACTTATTAATAATGGTGGTGCAGTTTAATGGGGGAAACGATACGCTGTCGATAAACTAACTTCGAAATAGTTATTTCATTATTGTAGAAAGTTAACGCCTTGTTAGTGCATACTACAGAAATGCTACATTTCCGCAATTCAACTTTCTTATTAGATAAACGGTTTAACGAGATAATGTTGGTTCAAAGCTTAACTATAATCTATTTTAGTTTATGTGTAAACTGTTTCTATAATAATTGCTATCAATGAATTTTATCCACTGGGTCCAAAAGACCATCTGCCTCTCTGGCAGCTCGTAAGAGAAAAGTACTGGTGAAACTGTAGGTCATCGCTACAAAGACCATTGGTGGAACAGTTCTGTGCAGCAAGTTGAATGGGCAGGGATCCACTGTCTTACTCCTTCCTGCCGGGTAAATGACTGTTATGTTCCGGCCTGGAGGCATAACATCTCGGCCACAGGACAGAGACGCACCTATATCATCTATGGTGTCTATAGGCCATGGTTATTTCTTATTATCAGGGGAGCCATCTACTTGTTGGTTGGTTGACCATTTACGTAAAAAAGATTATCTATTGACGTCAAAACTTTTTTCTCGTTAAAGTTACATTCTTGAGCGAGCACCATTGCAGAGCAACAAACTTTTTATCTATCAAGTACCTCGTCAGATGCGTATGTCTGAGTATATGTGTTAACCGTGACTTGGACTACTTGGTAGAGGTCAGTGACGACTCATCTGGATTGCAGTTTACTATCTTATCTACACCTATTGCCTCAATTTCAATGCTCGCTAATGTAGTGATCCGTTATGGGTAGATTAGTCGAACTTATTTTTAAAAAAAGCCTTAGGCCTCATTGTAAGTTTGACATTGTACCAATAACGTTTTTGATCCTTTTAGAGGACTTGCATTTCTTACCGCTTGAAATCCGTTACTTGTTCTAGAACAAGGCGTTCCCATGTCTTGTCTACTAAGACTAAACTAATTGAGTGATTCTGTAATCTAAATTATGGGATTGTCTCTGTGGTCTAGTGGTCCGATGTTAGCGGAATGAAATCTCAGGTTCGATTCGGACGACTAAACTAATAAAAAAACGTTGCCCGAGATTGGATATGTGCCCAGTTGGCGGTAGATTTGCCACATATCTCATTGTGGATATGCCACAACTAAGCACTTTCGGTTAACCATCTTGCTCTTATTTGAGAATGCGGATGTGAATAATCTTTTTTACTTGAATTATGGCATCTATTCCACTAGCAAGCAATGGGATTGACACATCCCCTCATTAAAAGTAATCGTGTGTACATTAAATTCTCAATCAAAACGTCTGTGCGCAGGTCTCAAATTGATTACATTTACAATGTAGGTGTGATGTCATTTAACACATTGCTCTTTTATTAATGTTATTATAATGATGCATTGTTTCAGGTAAGTGGGCGGGGAGGGGCTTGGGCAACCGATTCAGTTCAATGTGACATTAGAGATGACTCCGAGAGGCGGTGAAGCAATCCGTGGATAACTAAGCGAATGCTTTGGATGGGTAACGTACTATTTTATGTTTCAAATGTGTCCAAGATAAAGGGTTCCTACACTTTGTATGGTTTGGTTTTTTAAATAATATTAGCGCATGTTGTATAACTGCAAAAACCGACTTTGATTTCAATGAGTAAGTAATTTAGGTGCACAAAAAATGAGTCCTTTTTTCGGATTCCCACTATCAGATCCAGACTAAGCGGGAATGAGACCACTTTAAAAGTGCACTCTTTCAAATAAAAAATAATTTTTAAAATCAGTTCAGAAATGACGGAGAAATCGATTAACATACGTCGAATCGGTAATGTCTAACATCGAATAAGTAAAAATAAATACTCTATACATAGGTTTATAGCAACTTCTACGAAGAACAGAACGGTTACGGTTGGAGACAGAGTCCTAGGAAATAACTGGCCGCGGCGAGCTGTTCTTGCGGCATGGCCGTCTTATATCCTGCGGCAGCCTAAAAATAAATGAAAACATTAAGTTTTACCATTTCTCTACAAACTAAAAAAAATTAGGCACAAACTGCGAAATCTCATTTTAACATTTGTAAAGTATGTTGCTGTAGTAGTGTGGTGGTGGAAATTTGAAATTTCCGCGTTTCCCTGGGTTAAGTTATGTTTTTTAGACCTAACAAGTCAGGTCATCTAGTGCTCCGGGGATCACAACCAATTTGTTTTGACCAGGCGCCATCCTGATGCTACATATCACTTCAGTGCAGCAACTGTCTATATAATTTGCGAAACTCTATTTCATGTATCTGAGCTGTCGAGAGTCAGCATTCCTTGTATCAGTATTGCCAACCCCAGTGAATAGAAAAGCAGTAGATTAATCTTAAAAAAACAGTAAAATTACATTTTCAAAACATTAAATCTACTACATATCTCAAAAACCTTGCAATTGGGACATAGAATTAGTTATATAGATGTATAAGGTAATGAAACTGCTACAGCACTACCAGTAGTACTTCTTTATTTAACACATTTTTTTATAAAGTACATTATTGAAAAAAAAAACACCATAATTATATTATTCATTAAAAATAGGTGATCAAAATCACAAGCAAGGTTCATTGTTGTGTATTACTCTATCCTAAAGATTTTCTGTTTCATTGTTTTTGTTAAAATCGTACATCCTTTTATTAAATTTTTTCATATGATTTTCAGTAGCATCAAACGCGTAACATACGTCTATTTCAGATTTTGTATGTAAAATGCCTTTGATTTGTATTAATTACAACACTGGCATAAAAAACAGTAGAAAATCGTACTAAAAAAGAAAACAGAGTTGTCACGTCGAAAACAGTAAATCTACTGTTAAAACAGTAGGGTTGGTAACACTGCCTTGTATAGTTGGTAGTGTTCACTTTGATGGCTAACTACTTCCCTGTACTTAATGACAAAAACGTTTAGCCGATAACAACAGTAGCACCTGCAAAAGCATACTACTCATATAAGTTTAGGTTGTGACAGCGAACAATGGTAAATTATGCGGGGTTCTGTTTTGATGTGATAAGGCAGGGACCGATTGGAGGCAGTGGTCTCATTGTGCCCGTAATCTCGCATATCGCGTAGGACTCGTGTCGGAATGCGAGTTTATTTTAATATTTAATAACTCCCGGGCGGCCCCAGATATCGTCTGCTCGGGGGCGATTCGTTGCTCGTTTTTCCACTGTTATCGTACTGCTTTTGTGTCACGCTCCCGCTCTTCGCATTCGTTTTTCTTAATCACGTTACTGATCACCGGCACCGGCTCTGCAGGATGCAGATTGGTCATGTTTATTGATACTTAGTAGTAATAAATGGTGGATGGTTAGATTTTAATGGTGACTTTCAATGATTCGAGAAATAAGAGAAATCTCTTTGTTATTAAAAGTTTTCTTTATTAAATTTTCTGCCAAAAAAGGTGTTTCTGAGAATCGGAACCTCTACTAGTATTTTAAGGTTGAAGAGTTTGTTTGATTGAACGCGCTAATCTCAGGAACAATGGTCCGATTAAAAAAAACTTTGTAAGAAAACTAATTAAAAATAATAATAATAATAAATATTGTTAGTAAATTGTATTTACTTACAATATTTATTATTTATTAAAAAAATCGATGGACAGTAATTACAAATGTTAGTATTTATAACATCATAAACATAACATTATAATACCATTAAATAATTATAAGAGCCGCTTGCACATTATGAGGTCAAATTAATTTACGAATTATTATTTCAAATATAAAGTGATTTAACCCTAGTCAAAAGATAACTCGGAGTTAAGTAGTTAACCCGGGAAAGTGCAAGTGGGGTTTGCATTGTTAAGATTCGTTTGTTTCTGTGATCAGGCGTGCATGCGTTCTTATAAATGTGTTAGTGTGCGTATAATCTTGTGAAAAAAGTGATTTTATAGTAATGTGTGTTAACTAGTGCTCCATTTTTCTAGTAGGAGGTGGTAGGTCTGCTTATCTACTTATCGTACTGACGTCGGCGGTAATTACGTCGAAAACCATAGCTACGAAGCACAATTTAGTCCACTGACGGCTGCACTCGTCCTTACATTCCTAGTATGAAATATCCTAGAACGCCGACGGTAATAATGTGGAACAGACAACCCTTGCTACAACAAAAAGTATTTTTTTAAGCTACGCTGATATTTTTCCATATAATATATCAATTCATGTTGTGAATAAGGTGTATATCGAAGCGATATATTAACGTAATAATCTAACAGTATCAAATTTTAAAAAAAAGGGACAATGCAGGTACTTGTATTTTCCAGCTGAAGGTCGCCGAAGGGTATTGTGGAGTCCATGTTTTAGTTGCTATTTGACAACTTCCACAATGCACCAGTGGCTAGTGTTTCTCTTCACTCTGAAGACTGGAGACTCATCTGCCTCTCTTGCTGGTCGTTCGTAAGTAACAAGCATTGTATCTATGGGCAACATAATTACTCGTGCTAGAGCGCTAAGGATGGTGCCTTAGCCTACCTTAGGACTGCTTAGGATCCACCACCTTATTATTGCTGTCATAATGTCGCTGTTTGGTAGCGTCGTTCGAAAGGGGTAGTGTAGCTGACGTGGTCTAGGATCCTGATCGAAATATAACAGCACTCCCGTAACATCTAAGGTGCAGGCAACGATTTTCTGGGAACGTCAGGTAAACTGTCTAGATGTTTCCTACCTTAGAATGTTATTGTGGCTACTAGTCCTATATGTAGAAAGTTGAGCTTTGTGAGTAAGTAACCGGTACATGTAAGCATCTGCTTTCTCATGTAGCTTTACTAGATATCACCAGTTCTAAACGCATATAAAAATGTTTTTCCGAAGTACTCCAATCCACTCACGACAGCGCCCACCCTATATTTATTTATCCTAGACCTGCCCTTATTTACGTGTACCCGTCACAGTGAAGCTTGATAGACGTAACAGATAAAAGGCGTGCCCGCGAACTTACCCCGGCAATTTTCTTATTTTTGAAACGACGCCAACAATTTATTTCCCCTCTCTCGCCACTGACGATAAGGGAAATACTCTGGAGTGTATTTTTTTACTTTAACAAATTGATTTATGCGAGCCCTACATCAAAACAGGTGCCTCACCTAGTTAGTTCTATTGTAGGCATTTGATAAGCAACTGTTGATAAATAATAAATAAATATCCCTGGACAAATCACACGAATTGAATCTAACCCCAAAGTAAGCAAATTATATGCTTGTGTTATGGGTGTTAGTCAACGATTCTAATACATAGAAATACTTAAATAGATACCAGAATATATTTAATAAACACCCAGACCCGGAAATGCAGACATCTAAATGTTCATCACACAAATGCCTGCCCCCGTCGGGAATCGAACCCGAGCCTCGCGTGTGGTCGATGTAGTTAAGCGTGTACGTTAGCCACTCGACCAACGAGGCGGTCAATAAATATGTTTTAGGAAATCACCTCGGAAGTTATCAATATTCATATAGAAACGTAAAGCAATGAATTCACGACGAGTTGCCAATATAGACTTCAGAAAGCAAAACAGCCATCAACGCATAATGCTTAATATACCAGCTTCAGGTTGGCAGAATTCCTGTAGTGTAGATAGCTGATGTTGGCTACACAATCAGGAAATCCGTATATTAGTTTCCTTTCAAACTTTACCACGAGAACGGAAAATTATTAAAAGCCCTTTTTAAACTTAAGCTAGAAAATTCTAAACATGCTTATTTATATATTCGGCTTTGCTAGTATTTTTATCCTGGCCTAACTATAAACATTGAGTTTTAACACAATTAATTACTAACACTACAAACAAAAAATAGCAAAATTGGTCCATCCGTTTAGGCGTGGTGCGATCACCAAGGGGATGCACTATTTGGATATAATTTAAGTTAGTGTTTTCACTCTCATTTCGATGCTATTAGTATATTATTTGTATACGAGTACATGTAAAAATTAATCCCTGCTTCCTATGCTAACACCATAATTTAGAGTTGGCGGTAATTCGGTAAGGCATAGGAAAGAAAGTAGGAAAATTACAACAAAAATAAAACAAAATACTTCAATTTATCTCACATAATATAGTTATCGAATTTCAAAGTCAGACGATACAAAGTTCGCTAGTTGACTAGTACACAATAGGAAAGATTACAAATAAATAATTATATAACATTGTGTTAAAACTAAAAACACAACAAAATCTACATGTAATGTAGTTAAGAACTCTCAAACAAAAAAATGGTATCAGTCAGTCCTTCCGTTCCAAAGTTATGGTGTGTGACAACACACACACTAACTCGCTAGCATACACGCAGGCACGCTCGCATGCACTTATCAGACGAAAACACACACACACGCTAATTAAACTTAAAACATACGTTTGCCGACGGTAACTAAAATAATACTGTGTTCATATTTTACATCATCCCTGAATAATATATCGGGCTCATAACATTATTTTTATCCTAAAGCCTTTCGAAAAGTTCTAAATCTATTTTAACGGGTATTATCTTTATGTTAAATACTTTATTGTCAATTGGATAGAAGATATTTGACAATAATGATGATTGTTTTTGGTGCTTTATATTTTAAGTAATATGTTTATTCAGTATTATAACACGATTGTCAATAAGGCACGCAAAACGCATAAAATCTACCTTAAGAATTCTATATATAGAAAAAGGAATTGTTGACCAGTAAAGTTGGAGTGGAATTTGCCACCACACCCAAACCACGCAAGTAAGGAACTGCCGTGCGACGCTGTCGTTGGTATTTAGGATACTTTAGAAATTCTTGAGCTTCCGTAACCTTGTTTGCTGAAACTTGAACTACGTTATGGGTTTTGCTGGTGTTTATTAGCTGAGGACAAGTCTGCAAAGTTTAAGTTCTTTAGTCATTCAGTTTAAACTGAAAGTGACGTCAAAATAGGATGCTTCAACAGAGATGATGTAAAAATAAGCAATAAGCGATTGAAACTCGATGGATTGCTTTCTGTCAAATAACACCCAACCACACATACAGCGGTGATACATAACTACAAATAGACACACTGAAGGCGATGTTTGTGCAATTATTTTTAAATTATATGCTTGTGTTATGGGTGTTAGTCAACGATACTAATCCGTAGAAATCTTAAATACGAGTAGATACCAGAATATTTTTTTAATAAACAACAATACATGATATATTTAATGAATATATTATGCGGTAAAATGTTGTTTGACACCTAACAATTGATCCTCATTTTAACGAACTAAAAATACTAAATTCGACTGTATGTTTTATTTTATGTATGTTACGCGAGTATTCTGTTAATAACAGATTTCGGTTGTTCTGGACGATGTTGTCGAGTTGCATAAAAGCTATGCGTTGTTAAGTGCTGTTTGCCAATAGTTTTTATGAAGTTTTTAAGATGTATTCTTCAATTCGGGTTGAAGACAAATCCACCGAATCAAAATCCATGAAAATTGATCCAGCAGATCTCGAGTAACAAGTGTTGTAAGAAACCCGTCTTTTTTATATACCTAATATGTAGATGCGTTTAATAACGCATGTGATGTAGCGGTATCCTGCAGTAAAAGGTATTCTAAATGTTGACCCGATCTATAAGCTACTAATTACTACACAAAATACGTTTTTGTAAAAACCTTACAAACTAACAAATATGTTCAAGGCTCTAGTTGTGAGTTCTATATCCTCCATACCTACATTGTTTTTTAAAAAAATATATCATCTACAGACCAAGTTAAATGTAATACATTTGGGTACTGTTTTATTATATATGTACAGATAACTCAAAAAATATAAATGGATATTGATAAAACTTTACGTTAAGAAAATTATCAAATCGCATCTTTGTAATGTAATAATTAATTGGAGTCTATTTCTGCAGTTTTACTGAGTTCATATTATACGAACATAGCGCTCACAGTATCAAAGATGTGGTTAAAAAAACCAAAAC
>NJDD01003222.1:283723-294836 GCA_002245505.1 Calephelis nemesis
TCTTATAGGTTTGATGTTACCAAATATAGACCGATTCACCAATATATAGTTTCAGAAAATATATAGTTTCGGAATCCGATACCGGATATCAATATATAGTTTCGATTCGATATCTTAAAAACCCTATATTACACACTCCTACCACAGGCGGCAGAGTGCTGTGGAGCAACCGCTTCACCCGTTCCAGTCGCCATAATGACTGTCATAATCCGATCCGATAAATTTATTATTGGTTATATTTTTCAGACGGATTTCCTGATGGTAAGAAATTCACGCCGCCTTGAGACACCAAAGGTGGTAATAGTGCGTTGCCAACTTGAGGCCGGGATGTTAGGCCTCGAGCAAAAGTAAGTTTACCGGCTACCTTACCCTCCGAACCGGAACACGTCGACGGCAAGCGTTGAACGTTATGGTGGCAGGTATAGGTAAGGCGGTGGTACCAATCCGGGCGAGTCGCTGCGAAACTTTAACTAGTAGAATGTCACGGTGTTAGTGACGGTAGGCCTATGCTCGCCTTTAACGAGCTGCCTGGCAGGAAGCCAGATGGTCCATTCTGCAAAGGAGCCACTACCAACACGGGGTTTTTTGTTTGTTGCTAACTTCGCGGTATTCCAATTTTCTCAGGCCTTGGGCTTTAGTTAGCGTCTTATGCCCGGTTCCTATAATCAACGAATCGTAATCCGTCAGCTAAACCATTCGTAGTTTGTTCAAAAGTAACGGAGCGTTACCAATATTTTCAAAAAATGTTTAGAATCAATAGTCGGAAACGAGTAACCGTTGTTAGTAATCTTACTAAGCGTACAAAATAATACCATCCGTAATCAAAACGACTCGTTTTTTGAATATAGGAACCGGGCATTAAAGTAGGTGAAATTCCGGCGTGAAAACGAAACATATTTACGAACATGCATTAATGTATTTTATGTTAATAAATTCGACGACAAAGGATTTTATAATATTAAGAATTGTTGATTATAAAGGTTGGAAATTCTGGAGCCGGATTTTTGTTTTTCAAATATAATTAATTAGCTTATTACATTTTCTCTTAATAATCATCTCCTGAATATTGTCGAGTTTAATTATTTCAATACATCAAGGTACACTTAACGTTCTCTGTATGTGGAATTTACTTCTCTTTGTTTTACCGTCATAGTTTAGCATGTGAATGAGCATTTAATGTGACCTAGTTTACTGCCGGCTCGTGAAAATTTAATTGTGTTATATTATAGCCCGGGATCCAATAGTTTCGTTAGCCAGACCTCTGTCATTTTATTTAAGCCCAAATTTTTGTAGCGTATATTTCCGATGTTAATAGTTCCGAAGGGAAGTCTTTGAAATGGAATCAAAATGGCTTTTGTTGTTATCAACAAGCGAATGTAGAAAGAGGTTCTAGTGGGATAAGAGACGTTTTTTATTAGTTTCCCGAAAGTCGTGTACAAAATTCAGCTTTTATGCTACAAATTTTGCATGATAAAATCTATACAATGAAATACAGTTGTAATTTAACAGCTTTCAAATGTCTAAAAGAATCCAACGAAAGAAACTGAACGAAGATTCGTATTTTAATTTTTTTATTTTTTAGCACTTGCACTTTAAAAGAACAAATTTTTTCTTTCTTTAAAATTTATAGTAATTTATCCCACGCACAGGGCAAGTGCTAAAAAAATAAAAAAAATAAAATACGATGCAAGAAACGAAAGTTATGTCCATTCTAAAAATGTGAATTTCATCGGTGATGAACTCATTTGGTGGGTACTCAGAATTGTGTATCTATGGGACATAACTACCCACGTTAACGGGTTAGAAAGGAAATAAAAAAAAAAAAATTTCGCCACGGGACTTGAATCCTCAGTAGCTCAATTGGTTAGAGCATTCGTCGGCTTGAGACGAAAGGTTGCGGGTTCAAATCCGGTCTGGGGCGAAATTTTTTCTTTCTTTAAAATTTATAGTGAACGAAGATTGTCTCTTTTTGGACAACATGTTAAATTTAAATATTTATATATCATTTTATTTTTTATTTATTACTGTTATAACAGGATTTCAGAATTAGATTTAATTATTATTTCAATGTTATTTTAATTTTTTTTATTGACATTTTTAATTTGTTTTTGACATACATATATTTTTTTTAATTTTTACCTACAAAAATGTAATGTTTATATTTTTTAAATTGTAGTAATGTTTTCTTTCATAATCTATGTTATGTTATTATTAAGTAAGGCATTATTGACTTTCAAAAAATGTACTCAGTTACTTATTTTGAATAAAAATGAAATGAAATGAAAAAAATAATATTAAACCTAATTTATAAAATGTGTTTCGTGTATAATATGTAGATACTGTTATAAGGAGCAATTACTCCTAAGCATTTCTGTCTTCCGGATCTGAAATCTAATAATAACAACCCTTACCAAACAACTTAAATTTAACTTAAATTTATTATTTTTTCAAATTAATTACATTACATTAAACACATTGGCCCATGAAAGAATAACTAATTTCGTGGAGACGCGACATATGCACAGCAAATAATTGGTGGAAAATGTAATTTCGAATATTTTTAGGCGGCAAGCATTGGCCTGAACAAAGACAAGAGCTTTTTTTAGCTTTTTGTAGAGTTCTTAATAGCGTAACTAGTAAGCTACAATAGTCAAAATATACCTACAAGTATTTCGTTGATGACAATTTTGTTTAAGGGTGTCATATCTGTAAACATATTATCAACGCTAGTGGCACTTGTAGCAGTTATCCTGGTGGGATTAAAAAAGTTGAAATAGGTAGGCTCACAGTAAAGTATATATTCTGAATTCAACTGCAAACCAGTGTTGCCAACCCCAGTGAATAGAAAAGCAGTAGATCAATCTTAAAAAAAAAAATAGTAGAAAACAGTAAAATTACATTTTCAAAACATTAAATCAACTACATATCTCAAAAACCTTTCAACTGGGACATAGAATTAGTTATGTAGATGTATAAGTTAGTGAAAATACTGCAGCACTACCAGTAGTACTTCTCTAATTAACAATTTTTTTTTGTATGAAGTACATTACTGAAAAAATAACATAATTATAATATTATTCATTAAAAATAGATGATCAAAATTACAAACATTATTTATTGTTGTGTATTAATCTATCCTAAGCATTATCTGTTTCATTGTTTTTGTTAAAATCGTACATCCTTTTATTAAAATTTTTCATATGATTTTCAGTAGCATCAAACGCGTAACATACGTCTATTTCAGATTTTGTATGTAAAATGCCTTTGATTTGTATTAATTACAACACTGGCATAAAAAACAGTAGAAAATCGTACTAAAACAGAAAACAGTGTTGTCACGTCAAAAACGGTAAATCTACTGTTAAAACAGTAGGGTTGGTAACACTGCTGCAAACTGCAACTGCTGACAGCACGTGCAGCGGCTACATGAAACCGACCGCAGCTGCGCTACTTGTTTGTATCTACGAGTACATAAATGAATTAACTAACAAGTGCCGCAGCGGCAGCACTTACAGCTTCAGTTCAGTTTTATGTAGTTGCTACGCGTTCTGTCAGCAGTTTCGATTGGCAACTCGATTCGCATAATACATTATAGTTCTTACCTGTACTAGGAGCAAGCATTCACAAATTTTCAGGTTTTAAAAACGGGTACTGTCTGGGTGTTTAGAGATCCAGTTCTGCTAGGAGACATATTATAGAGAAATAATTGATCTACCCGTGTTGGATGTGGTATAAAATATTACGAGTATGTAACCTATGTGACGGATTTGTCGAGAGGCAAAATGTTGCAGTGTTTTCATTAATAGATCTCTGTTTCATCTTTGATTAGTAACTAATATTTTTAATAAGACCTCTATCGTACTAATAGTGAAAACCGGATATCTAGATTGTTACACTATTTTATTTGTTATTTGAAAATAAGCAAATCGACAAACATAAGAATTAATAAAAAATAACTGTTTTGATTTAAAAAAACTCTAATCTTTTTTCTTAGATAGACTCGTCTTGAATTAAATTTTTGAGATATATTAAATTTTACTATATTTACTCGATATCATTTTATCGACACTAATTTTAATATCATTACATTTTCGGCAGATTAAGAGCATTCGCAACAAAAAAGGAGATATCTATCTAATAATAAAATACTATCAATTACATTTCAATATAGATAAGTTAACAGATTATTTTTAGCATATTAAAACGTTTTAACATGGATTATGATATCTTTAGTGGCTTTTAAATACTTAACTGTATGTATATTCCTTGACGGAGGTATATATTATAATCGCACGGATTATTTTACTATAAAAATACACTTTCCATACTTTAAATATTCAAATTTGCTATTTTACCTATAATACTGATGTATCTTTTGCCAGGCACATCAGTAACACATGTTTGCAAGTTAGTTTTTGATTGTAATTGTGGTTCATATTTGGTTAATAGTATAAAAACGTTATTTTCTTACAACGTAGGTATCGCGTTAAGATGAGATTGCTTGTGCAATAAACATGATTGCTATGAGATCTTAACAACACGAGATGTAACAAATTAATCAAGTAATTAAACAAACTGTTGTAACTTTACGTGCACACAATCTCGACGTTCATAAACCAATACATGTTCTTGAAGATTGTTGAGCGAAAACGTGTAACTGAGGAGCTAGTTATAAATTTCTTAGTTTAATTGGCCTGGAGCAGTATTAATCATGCGGATACATTTGTGTAACTCAAATAAACTTCAATGCGTAGTGTGCGGTAGTACTGAAGTCGGCTGCCACCGTCCCGAGGGCCGAGCAACTCCTCTAATATCCGTAATTAGCGACGACCCATCCCTATCGTCCGCTACAATTACCGTTCGCGTGCACGTTGTCGATAAAACATTCGATGCTCTAATAAGGATTTATTTTCTTTTAAACCGTGAAGCAATTTCTTTTTACTCTTTCCGCAATTTCAGTTAATGAAATAATGACAATTGGTGCATCTGATCACGGTTCGATTAAAGTAATTAAGCCAATTTTGAAATAAACTCTAAATAATATCGAATTCAAATTTTGGGGAAATCTTTGGTGTTACGCTCGCTGGCAGCACTTACAACAGTGAGAGACGAGAAAGAGTGGAATTAAAAGAAAGCGTTGTTGTATAAATGATAAAGGGTTCCTTGGTTCGGTTATGTGGAAAGAATGACAGATGATAGATTGACAAAACAGGTAAATAATGCAAATGTGGACGGGATTAGACCTATGTTGACATTCCACGATCTAATCGCTCGAGTTTTATCCGATGTTAATATGTTCTTATACGGTTATTTGCAAGTTCTCAAATAACGTTTTTTTTTCTAGAAAAAATTTATCATTCAGAGTCTCCACTGAAATTAGTATGTCTGAATATCGTCACTACTGATGTTATAAGGGCATGTGATGAATAATGCAAACCGACAATTTTGTCAAGCTGTAAATGTCAACATCATCGTGTCAATTAAAAGCTGTTCTCCTTTAGTGTTGGAATTATAATGTAGGGCTCCCTTACTTACTCACTTTGTCTTCGGTACGCAATAATAATAAGAAATAACTCGATATCAACGATATTGTAACCGTTATCGCTGACGTTATTAGCATATTTTTTCTTTTTGACTTGGCAACATCATTAAATTTTAATTTCTTTTGTTAGTGTCATACGGTAGAAAGTAGAAACAATTGTAAAGAAAACATTTAAGTAGGTATATAAAAACGTATAATGTATTACACAACTGGTTTTTAGTTCAATAATGAATTGTGCATGTAATAACTTTATTTAAAATTTGTACGTCACCTGTTGACAAATGTGTTTGGTAAGATATCAAACCTGTAACACCTTTTATGTACCCACATTTTGCAAATAAATAAATATGAATATGAATTATCCCTGATAATGGATTCTAGTAGAGAAATTAATTGAGAGAAGATGGCTCATTCACACTACCGGATTAATCTATCGACAACTTTGGCAAGCGTCACAGCACTATGATTGAGTGTTTCTACGATCGACTCCAATCGAGTTGACGTCGTGGCGCGAACTGGTTGATCCCAATCTTACTAGTTAGTCGCCATTATGGATGCAAATTAAACAATTATACAGACGGTGATCTTGTATCCACGCGGCGGCACATCTGCAATGTCGATGGCGTGACTGGGAAAATTATTCGCAGCGAGTATGAAATGAAATATCTGGCCATAATTTAATGTGTCCAACGTGTAATGTTATATTAAGTTTTGCTACAATTCAAATCGTATAATCTTGTCGAGCTGCTTTATAACTATTGCGTTTTCAAACAGAATTACACTTGCTTATGGCATGTGAAAATTGGAGGAAGTTGAGTGAACTATGTACTGTCGTCAATATATTTGATATTTTCCATCGTCGGCGCTTGGTAAAACTTCCAAATATTCATATTTTTAAATGAAGAAACACTTGTACTGTTTTACGTATCACTTATATTTTATTATTTTATAAATAGCCTACCGGTTTCGCTTTTTACAGCATCATCAGGGCTAGAACTTAAATTACTGAACAATATTTTTGAATAATAAACCTAAATTGGAATTTACCTAAATAACCTAAATAAACCTAAATTGGAATTTAGGTTTATTATTCAAAAATATTGTTCAGTAATTTAAGTTCTAGCCCTGATGATGCTGTAAAAAGCGAAACCGGTAGGCTATTTATAAAATAATAAAATATAAGTGATACGTAAAACAGTACAAGTGTTTCTTCATTTAAAAATATGAATACTGTCGTCAACATAGTTTTTACAGCGATCAACTACACGGCTCACCTGATGGTAGAAGACAATCGTGGTTTATAGATACAATAGATGTTATATTATGTGCACCGCTCTCCTGCGGCCGGGTTGTTAGGCCTAATGTGCTAGAAAACTGACTAACTTACCCTCCGGACCGGAACCTGACACTGTCATGGCGGCAGCTATATGCAAGAAGGTCGATCCCTACCACCAGGGACTACCACCAGTGGTATTTTTGGTAACGGCACATGTAATCATTGCGTGTGATGACATGTGGTCCCACGGGAACATTGTTTTGGGATAAAAATTATTCTATGTGTAAATGTTGGTCCGGGCTCCTTTGCAGAATAGACCATCTGCCTTTCTTGCCAGGCTTCACTAACACCGTGACATCTGACTAGGTGGTAGTTCGCAGCGACTCGCCTGGATTGGTACCACCGCCTTACCTATTCCTGCCGCCATAACGTCATGACGTGTTCCGGTACGGAGGGTAAGGTAGCCGGTAAACTTACTTTTGTTCGAGGCCTAACATCCTGACCTCAGGTTGGCAACACACCATTACCATCTTTGGTGTCTCTAGGCGGCGTGAATTTCTTACCATCAGGCAATCCGTCTGCTTGTTTGCCTTCCTATGACATTAAAAAAATGTTACCCTCTATGTGTGTATCAAATTTCATGAAAATAGGTTCAGAATTTTTTGCATGAATTATTAAAAAACAAACAAACAGACAAACTTTCGTATTTATAATATTAATAGGATTTAAGTATTAACATTATAATTAAACTTACATTAATGTCATCAACTATAACGGTTACATAATAATTAATATCCACGGCAACTATGAACTATACAGTTAAGTATTTTATGGCACCGTATTGCGAAGCTTGGGGAAAATCACAAACTAATCATGCCTTAGGTTTTTTAGTAGTGATGTCACGGCCCTATCTTTAATCTTTATCTATAAACTCTGATTTTTGTATCACCATCCAAATTTTAATATGTTGATCTTAAGTGAAAATAATTAAATACGTGTTTTTTCTTTTAGTATCCCTCAATACTAAAATATTAAGATATGACATCGCAAAGTCGTCTACAAAGTACCGTACCTACGCGCTGAGTGCTCTGACATGCTAGATAATAACCTGCTAGATACCTATTTTTTTTCATAAATGGACTTATTTATAGATACTTTATGCTTAGAAAAAATTTGGATGGTGATAAAAAAATCTTGCTGTATATAAAAAACATGTAGTCGCTAAGTTGCTGCACTGTTTAATTCTCAAATATAAGAAATGTTAATTTGCTGAATTATTTTGCTAAAGTTCAACAATGAACTGTCCAGATTGATACCACCACATTTTTACTTACTTTAGCTTGGCACGATTAACATCATTGGCATATTGGCAATGTGTTATCAGGATATCAGATTGTTTTCATGCTTTCCTACACAAAAAACAGACCTCCTTCGTAGAAGCTGGTTATATATGATTACATAGTATTAATATTCAACATTAAATACAAATATAGTGTTTGTCAAATGAATGTGTAGTTTACGAGCGAGCTCGAACCCCCAACCTACTTTGTATGTGGAGGCGCGACCGCGGATCTAATGAGGTTGTCACATATTGTTGTACAAGTTACGGCTACGTGTATTACCTTATAAATATAAAATCCTATTTCGTTACTTGACTTATTTATATAATAATAATAACATCGTATCTTTTAGAGGTCAGGGCAGACGGTAAATTTAGGCAAGAGGCGTAAAAACCCAGCCCCAGATTGGCTACACAATATTTATGTTCACGGTATACACGGTATTATTTATTATATGAAAATCCGTGTGGTGAATCGGATCAAATTAAACACTCGGATTTCCTATTCAATATTTATATAATGTACTAGCAGCTCTTGCGAACTTAGTTCCAAAGGGTCCTATGTCTCCTGTCCTCTCCTGGTTCTAAGCTACCGCCCCGTCAATTTCTAGCAAAATCGCTTTAGCTTAAGACATAAATAGTGTAACTTACACAAATCTTTTATTTATAGATACATAAATAGTAATATGTAATACTAGCTGACCCAACAAACGTTTTGCCATATAAATTATTTCCAGGAAAAAATATAAATAAGGGTGAACAACCCTTATCATTAGGAGTATGAAAAATAGGTGTTGGCAGATTTTCAGACCCATTCAATATCACAAATTTTCATGAGAATCGGTCAAGCTGTTTCGGAGGAGTATGGGAACGAACATTGTGACATGAGATTTTGTGTTGGTCCGGGCTCTCTTGCAGAATAGACCATGTGCCTTTCTGCCAGGCAGCTAGTAAAAAGTGAGCATAGGCTTGCCGTCACCAACACCGTGTTTCTACTAGGTAGTAGAGTTTCGCATCGTCTCGCCCTGATTGGTACCACCGCCCTTCCTATTCCTGTCGCCATAAAGTCCATTGCTTGTCGTTGACGTGTTCCGGTTTGGAGAGTAAGGTAGCCGGTAAACTTACTTTTGCTGGAGGCCTAACATCCCAGCCTCAGGTTGGCAACGCAATATTACCACCTTTGGTGTCTCTAGGCGGCGTGAATTTCTTATCATCAGGAAATCAGTCTGCTTGTTTGCCTTCCATTATCATAAAAAAACATTTATAACACATAGTTATTTGGCTAACTTATGTTGAGCACTTAAAATTGTAATGCTTCGTTGTCATTCTGAGACTGGAATCCTCATCTTTTATTTAAGGTTATCGGCTAACCAGAGCAAGACTGGTACCAATTCGGATAAGTCGTTGTAGGACTTGAAGAGCAGGGTTGCACTAGTCAAACCCTAAAAATAACTTGATTATTTGACTAGTGGGCGATGGGGTGGGATGGTGGGGTATCTACGTTACGATTTTTTATTTTTACCTTCCATTGAATAATAGGTGTACTGTATGTTTAACGTTAAGTGCGTGCGTGCCTTTGAGCGTGCGTGTCTGTTATCCATGTGTATCTGTGTGTGTGTGTGTGTGCGCGTCTTTTTTTTCTGTGTGTCTGCCTGTTTATGCCATCGTAACTCCTGAATGAACGAATCGGTTTCGATTTTTTCTATTTAAAAACGGATGTGATCGATATCTCTTAATTACAGTAGGTACGGACGAATGTTATTAAACATTTTTCATTTTATGTTTATCCACTTGCTTATTTGAGTATTAAAGAACATAAAATATTAATTGTTCCAAAAGTTTAGTATTATTTTTGTATAGACAGTTGGCATGGAAAATTGACATTCACTTTAGTGTTTGATGATACCTAAGATCTCAAAAATTGTATTAGCATTTAGACTTGATGGATAAAACACTTTGACAATAGTTCACTAGGTAGAGATAATCCGTCTAATTTCTTGTTCGGGTGTGTCCCAATGTCCATGAGAGACAGTATTGTCTAACACCGTCGCCTATTTGTTAGTTATGTAGATATAACCGTATCTGTCAACGACATGTACCCAGACACTCATTCATCATGACGTGAATGTAAGTCGTGACTGTATGGGTTTTGTCACTTAGTAAAAACATTAACTGATAAAAAGAATCACTTTTCGTTGTCGTCGTTCGATGTATTCTGTCAAAAAGTATCGCGTATGGATTATTGGTTTATGGTTCCAGTATCAAAATTTTGTTTCTTTTTTGCGTAGAAAGAGGAATATATCGAGAAGTGCAGCAATGTTCTATAGCAAATTTATTTGTATAAATAACGTTGGAATCGGCATATAACTTAACAACATCTCTTTGTCTCTTTTTAACAAATGTCGTATCGATATTGATACCCTACATTTTCCGGACAGCCGGACCTTATAACGTCAGAATAGCATCCATAATTTCTAACCAATGTCTAGCGTTTTTCATAGGTATTTCATGTCTACACTCGTATACTTAGATGTCAATGTTTTTCTTTTATTAGATTAGCACAACTGTTTTCCATTTTGGCGCGGACTTTTAGTTGCATCTACTATTTATATTATATACAGTGCTATTTTTAGTTATGTCATATTATTTAGTGTGTATTGCCAATTTTATAATTGACAAAAACATGGAACTAAGAATTTGTCTTCAATTTTGCATCGCCGATGGAATTTCGTGGTCTGATTCAACGAAAATGTCACAGAAGGCTAAGGGTGAATTGACTTTATTGAAAAATTAAAACGGTCAAACGCGGTCAAGAATTGATGAAAGAGATTGTAGTGGTAGTAGACTAGTAAGACCAGAACGTTTGCAATTGAAGTTAACGTCGCAAGAGTGATGGAAACTGTCACAAAAAATCCTCATCCAACTTTGAGATAGATAGCCGGCGAACTTTCTGTAT
>NJDD01003222.1:295343-317349 GCA_002245505.1 Calephelis nemesis
TATTTTTAGCTAAGTAGGTCATATTGTTTAGTGTGTGTTGCCAATTTTATAATTGACAAAAACATGGAACTAAGAATTTGTCTTCAATTTTGCATCGCCGATGGAATTTCGTGGTCTGATTCAAAGAAAATGTCACAGAAGGCTAAGGGTGAATTGACTTTATCGAAAAAACAAAACGGTCAAACGCGGTCAAGAATTGATGAAAGATACTGTAGTAGTAGTAGTAGACTAGAAAGGCCAGTGTGCCTAGTGCGAGTTTTTGAAATGATTTACTTTACTATCGCGTCTTACGTTTAACGACCTTGATGTATGGAGTTATTGTCAGCGCCTCTAGCGGATAGTCGAAGCAACTATATTATTCCATACATTTGGATCGTCCAAACGCAAACGCAGTAGTAAAGTAAATTCGTGCGAAACTCACACTCGCCACACTGAACGTTTGCAATTGAACTTAACGTCGCAAGAGTAAAGGAAACTGTCACAGAAAATCATCATCCAACTTTGAGATAGATAGCCGGCGAATTTTCTGTATCTCACAAGTGAATCCGTATTTTTTAACTAATATTTTAGCCTGAAACATGTTGCCGCTCGGCTAGTCCCAAAACACCTGTTTTTTTTTCAAAAAAACCCAATCGCGTGATCGTTGATGAGTCACATGCTAGAAGAAGTCAGTTCCGATCCAACATTGTGGTACCCAATAAAATATATTTGGAGTCCGTTTTTGCAGATCTACTGTGCTTAATTAAGTGATGAATAAGTCTTAGTTCATGTGTTACTGCCAAACCGTACGCTAAAACAACTTTTACCAATAGAATAGTTTTTTATTAAATTAAGCAATAAGACATAATCAAACTATACGTAGCCTGGCAGAGACTTACCAAGGCTGTGGAGACCAATTACTAACGTTTTTTTAAAATTTGTTTAACTTAACCAAAACTGCAGTTTGCCTAAATGTTGTGTGTAACTGCCTGTACAATTGTTATTGCAAAAGTTCATTTTTACGTTTAAAATTGCTTTGTAAAAAGTATTTAGGTCCCGAGAGTTCTAACACTATATTTTAGTATGTTGTGATCCTAAGGCCCAGTTCACATAGCTGGAATGTTCGTTCGTAAGATTGTCGAGACGCTCTGGTTTGATGTATTTTAATTGAGTACTGTAATTGTTCCTGTCGGCAATCGGTACACATGCAATTTCTGAGAGGAGAACATTTTTATTTCTTTTAATATTCTTATAGACATAAATTACGCATTTATTTTGAAGAAGGTAACCGTAGTCTCCAATACCGACGTTGAACGTTTCTTTACAAAACTGTAACTGCAGTTGACCCAAAAGCCATGTATAATATACATTAGTACAGTACATTAGATATAATATATATATTAGGTGGTGGTTAGGGTAGAGTTTTGCAGCGACTCGTCCGGATTGGTACCACTGCATTACCTAATGCTTGCTTTTGACGTGTTCCGGTTCGGAGGGTAAGGTAGCCGGTAAACTTACTTTAGCTGAGTCCTAACATCTCGGCCTCAGGTTGGCAACGCACAATTACCACCTTTGGTGTCTTGAAGTGCAAGGCGTGCATTTCTAACCATCAGGAAATCCGTCTGCTTGTTTAAAATATTTGTGACTGACTGTACCAACTTCCAGTACCAATTTTCAAGCTAAAAGTTCCTTTTTACATTTGAAATTGCGTTGCAGAAAGTTCCAAGAGCCCCCGGGTGCTTATGCCCAGTTAGGTGGATTGTTTGGGCGCGTGACGCTGCGGTGTGTATTACCTAATGCTTGCCTTTGACGTGTTCCGGGTTGGAGGGTAAGGTAGCCAGTAAACTTACTTTTGGTCGAGGCCTAACATCTCGGTCTCAGGTTGGCAACGCACCATTTCCACCTTTGCTGTCTTGAAGTGCACGGCGTGATTTTCTAACCATCAGGAAATCCGTCTGCTTGTTTGTCTTCCATTATCATAAAAAAAAGTTTATTTGTGACCGACTGTACCAACTTCCAGTACCAATTTTCACGCTAAAAGTTCCTTTTTACGTTTGAAATTGCGTTGCAGAAAGTTCCAAGAGCCCCCGGGTGCTTATGCCCAGTTAGGTGGATTGTTTGGGCGCGTGACGCTGCGGTGTGTATTACCTAATGCTTGCCTTTGACGTGTTCCGGTTCAGAGGGTAAGGTAGCCAGTAAACTTACTTTTGGTCGAGGCCTAACATCTCGGTCTCAGGTTGGCAACGCACCATTTCCACCTTTGCTGTCTTGAAGTGCACAGCGTGAATTTCTAACCATCAGGAAATCCGTCTGCTTGTTTGCCTTCCATTATCATAAAAAAGTGTTTATTTGTGACTGACTGTACCAACTTCCAGTACCAATTTTCATGCTAAAAGTTCCTTTTTACATTTGAAATTGCGTTGCAGAAAGTTCCAAGAGCCCCCGGGTGCTTATGCCCAGTTAGGTGGATTGTTTGGGCGCGTGACGCTGCGGTGTGCCGTTTGTGCGATGTCGCCGCTGCAGTCCCGCCACCTAATGGAACTTAATCAACCTCCCGCCTTTCATCCAATCTCGTTAGCGCACTAAATTGACTTTCCAACATTATATTTACTCATAGTTTCTTTGGCTTACGTAGTTTAAGCTTGGGCGCTGAATGTTTCATACATTTTTATATATCTGTATGTTATACTTGCTTTTTATTAAATTAAAAATAGTCGCCTCTGTGATCTAGCGGACTGGCTTCGGACTTGTCTTTTTGAGGTCTCGGGTTCGATCTCCGGGTCAGGCAATTAAGGAACTAGAAAATTTGTATTTTCGATGTTCCAATAAAGGTAAATTTGCCCGGGATTGGATATACGCCAGGTTGGTGATAGGCTTGCGACCTATTACATTGTGGGACTTCGTATTTTCGGCTAGTCGTGAGTACCCAAGTTGTGCCTCTGATATTAATTTAATAATATACATTTTCTAATTTTTATTTGTTGCCCGACCCGGAGATCGTACTCAAAACCTCAAGAAGTCAAGTTCGACGCCGTACCGCTAGACCATAGAAAATACAGGGAAATAATGAAATAATAGCAAATGTTTGTGTTTTGTAGCCGCTGAACGTGTTGGGCCTAAGGCCTCAAACTGGATCTCAACTGGTAGTTTACGGTAGACAGGGATAAATTAATTTACATTCTAAAAATTTTTGTATTAATAAATAATCTCATAATAAATACAAAATACAGTGTGTTGTAGATTGTAATTAAATAATTAAAATTAGTAATTTGATTAAAACCTATTAAATATTTGCACACCACAAGTTGGTAGAATATGTTGAAACGCTTAAATAATTTTGTAACATCTTTGTAACACTCATATTCCTCAAATAAATATTTTTTCTTTTCTTTTCTTTTCTTTCTCAGCGATTGCAGGGTGGTGGCGAGAGCGGGGCGGGCTCTGCCCGAACTCGAAGGCAGCGGCCAGACAGTTCCGTCCCCGCTCCGCTGACATCCAGTTCACTTCAATAAGAATCTATGTGTTAGATCAAGCCGCTGTTGCCACCACCCCGCAATCGCTGAGATCCAGTTCCAACATGTCATCCAACATGTTGGACTGTTCCTGTTTCCATAAGTAACAAAATACCTCCACAAAAGTACGCACTTAAGTTTATATATCATTTTCGCGTGGGTATTACTACTACACTTTGACACAATTGTTTGTCAAACTTTAAATATACGTAACTAATTTGCCTTTTCAAAGGTTTAATCTAGAAAATAACATTTGTTTGCGATTAGTTAAATGTGCTGAGTTTGTGAGCCCCGTCTCCGAACACACACCAACTTTAACTTTCGAAGCAGCCGTACGCCATGTCAGCTAAAAGTTCCCACCAACACGTAACTATTTAAAACAAATTCTTTACTTTTGCTCTTGCATTTATATTTAAAAATTTCACGTGTATTTTTCCTTTTTTTATTTGATAAGACAGTAAAAAGTAAATGACTCCTCTAAAGGTAAGATACAACCTGCCTGTAAAATTTAACCCACCCTCTAGCATGCAACCCAAAAGTGCCTGTTGTTATATCGTAGGAGTAGAGAAGGAAGTGGTACTGGTTTAGGCGAGACTTACACTACACTACAATAGTTTATACTACACTAGGTTACACTAGTGGAACAATCTAATAATTAAAGCGCCCTTGTGATGTTGCCACAGTAGCCTCAGGTTGGCAGCGCACCATCGACACGTACTGTCTTATTAATTAACGAAGCCTAGTAAGAGAAAAGTTATGTTATAGTCTCTATCACACTGTTATAATCGCCTCTGTGGTCTAGCAGTTCAGGTGTTGGAATTGACTGCATGAGATCCCGGGTGCGGATCCCGGGTCGGGCAACAAAAAGAAAATTTGGTTTTTCCAATTTTCTAATAAAAAAATGTTGCTCGGGATTGGATATGTGCCCGGTTGGCGCTAGGCTTGCCACCTATCACATTGTGGGACTTAGTGTCTTCGGCTAGTCGTACGTGCCCTGGATGTGCCTCTGCCTACCTCTTCGTGGATGTGGGCGTGAAGATACTCTTTTTTATAAAATCTATAGTACCAGATTGAACATTAGAGTAATTAGTCGATATTTATTAATAACAAGGTAAATGTCTATCTTTGGCATCACCTATGCCAAATAAATTCTTCTCCCTATCTATCCAATGATGAAATAAACATTTGAACACCTAAATCTCTTAAAATTTGTAAATTTACTTGCTAGATAGCTGATTAGAATCTGTTGCCATGGTTTTATCCGCATATTGAAAGCATTTATTAGTAATAAAGTCACGGAATCCATTCTTCTTAATTTTATCAGTTTTTTTCTTATGACATTGGAAGGCAAACAAACAGACGGATTTCCTGATGGTAAGAAATTCCCGCCGCCTAGAGACACCAAAGGTGGTAATGGTGCGTTGCCAACCACAAGCCGGGATGTTAGGCCTCGAGCAAAAGTAAGTTTACCGGCTACCTTACCCTCCGAACCGGAACACGTCATGACGTTATGGCGGCAGGAATAGGTAAGGCGGTGGTACCAATCCGGGTGAGTCGCTGCGAAGCTCTACCACCTAGTCAGATGTCACGGTGTTAGTGACGGCAAGCCTATGCTCGCCTTTTACGAGCTGCCTGGCACAGGAAGGCAGATGGTCTATTCTACAAAGGAGCCCGGACCAACACGGGGGAGAGTTTAAAACAATAAATCACCTCTGTGGTCTAGTGGTTATCACAAGGGGTCTGAAAATCAGATGAGCTGATGTTCGTAACCAAAAATGTTCGTGATTGTGTGAGCTATTCATGAGTTTCTAGGTTCAATATTGCCTGGATCAAACATGAGTAATCCAAGTTTGCTCAAGAACTTAACGCAAAGGACATTGTACTGAAAACTTAGGCTTTTGCTTAAGATAGAGGAAGAGATGCATTTAATAATGAACTTGAATGTGGTGTTAGAATTATCGATATGTTAGAGCTTGCTGGTGATATAGGGGGCATAACGTTAAAGTAATATTACCGCCTCTGTGGTGTAGTTGTGGTGGTCTCTGTATTGGATTTTTTCAATTTTGTAATAAAAAAAAATGTTGGTCGGGTTTGGAAACGTGCCCGGTTGGCGATAGGCTTGCCACCTATCACATTATGGGACTTAGTATCTTCGGCTAGTCGTGGGTGCGCTGTTTGTGCCTCTGCCTACCTCTTCGGGGATATGGGCGTGAAGATACTTTTTAATATTAGCTAACCATACAAACTGATGCTGCTGGCTAAACTGTAACATGGTCATGGTCACTGAGAGGAATCATGATGGATTGGAGCGTTTTAATAATTTCATTGTAGGTCAAATGTATCGGACTCCTTTACAGTAATATACTCTTGTGAATCTTCTATTGTCTAATTTTTCTCTACCCTGCCCAATACTTTTTATTTAGGTGACAGACTTTTCGTAATTTGTTATCGAGATGACAAAAGGTAGCTAAAGCTATCCCCACTTTATTATATTTGTGGTTTATCGTTTGACGATTAGCTTTTGAGGAACAACTAATGGAAATGCTTTGCATAGAGAAACTGAAGTCAGTTTTTCTAAATCTGGGGGCTGATTTTGTATCTTTTAAGTGTGAGGACTGAATAAAGTGTATACCAAATTGCTGTCAAATGACATGTTTTATATTTGCTATCTCCGGTATACAACAGAAATACAATGGAGATAGTAAATACAAAACTCGTCATTTGACAGCTATTTGATTTACGTTTTACCCAGTGATCATCACTAAACAGATAGTGAATAGCCCCGCTGGTGAACGTTGTCGTAAGACGCCCATCGCACGATAGTCTTTGCAGTCAGTTTTACTACAGACTTCGAATTGACTGTCCTAGAACCTGGACATAGCTTGAAAGGTGGTGGCATATTTTTTGTAATGTAATTAATTGATTGTGATAAAACTGACAGCAAAAGTATTACTAGGATTAGTATTAAAATGGTATAGTTGTTATGTTCTCCCGTTACGTGGTAAACATGTTATAGCTTGAATGGTTATGAACTGCGTGGGCGGTGGTTCGAATTCCGTAGTTTGATCTGAAGTCTGATGAAACTAAGATTTATCTAACAAACAAACCTCTTGAGCTAAATAAACACTATTATCATTTATTAAGAAGACAAAACGTCGTGAAGTATTTATATTTTCTAGAATTTATTATTATTGTTATATTATATACCTAGTTCACTCTGCTTAATGACTCTCCATGCAATAATTTTAACAAATAGGTTTGTTTAACTATATATATATAAAAATCAATTGCTGTTCGTTAGTCTCGCTAAAACTCGAGAACGGCTGGACCGATTTGGCTCCTTTTGGATTATAATTATTTGTAGAAGTCCAGGGAAGGTATAAAAGGTAAGAAATAAGGAAAAACTGAGAGGAAACTAGGAAAACCAACACTTAAAATGTTTCCATACAAACGGAGCGGGTGGAACGAAGTTCGCTGGGACAGCTAATTTAAATATAAAAGATAATTTTTTATTAACATTAATAGCAACGGGAAGCAAAGTTCACGTAAATAACATTTTATATAGAAATTGAATTATACAGAAACGTTTAGCTGATTCCAAAACAATGCGATAAGTTTAAAACACTTTGCACTAAACTTGTATTAGCTACAAACGAGAAATGCGCGCGCAAATTGAAGCCAACCGCAAGCTCATTTAATTCACCGTCACGCAATCTTTTAAACCATCCCATTACCTTACCATCTTACGGCTCATACAGTTCAAATTATTATTTCCTGTTACGTTATATTTGTATGAGATAGAATTGACTTAAAGCTTCCTAGTTATAGATAATTATAAATCGGGAAGGTGCCTTCATAAAACTTTGTGCATCGAGTTCTAGTATGACATGAAAAATTATACTGAATGTAGAAAACAAATCGAAGAAAAAACTGGGGTTTTGTATAATCATGAGTCACATGATTATACAAAACCCCAGCTATGGCTAATAAAATTTTACTCATGTAATACATTGGCATAATACCCTGTATCGCTCCATTGTGACTGCTATTGACTTAATAATGTGTTAAGTTTTTACCTGCTACACCGCTAAACAACCTAAGTATTGTGGAAAATTCTGTTTTGCATTTACATGGTTTTACAATTTAATCTGTTCTGATCAATTTTCAAACAAAGAAAAACGGGGAGAGGTCACAACGCGTTGTGTAACGTTTTTTTTTTAATTTAAAATATACATACCCCGAAGATAGTCCCATCTAAAAGAAATAAAAATGTCTACTTCTTAAATATTATGTTAAAGTCGGTTTTATGCAGTTTAAATGCGTTAAAATTAAATGTTTGTTATTTGCAAAATTACGTTGATGGTACACTTTTGGCATGTTTTTCCAATTGTTATTTGTAAATAATACTGAAGCTAAGAATAAGTGTAGGTAAGGATACATACAGTATGTCATGCTGGTACTGGGTAAAGTGGAAATATCGCCGTTGCCTGCCCTATCTATACGGATAGATATCAGATAATGGAGAGTCAACATATGCGAATCGCTGAAATATGGGTAATGTAACCGAGGGTCCCCGCTGGGACCACCCGCAAGCCTTCAGCTCGAGTGAACATGCGTATCACTACGCTCTGTTGATACTTTGAACAGTGTTATTGTCGCTGTCATTTTGTTCTTTATGCTACCACTGTTTGGTCAACAATGTTTATGTTTGGTGCTCTTTTGTTGTAAATATTTCAGTCACTGTTTCTAAAGCAATAGTAATATAATCATAGACTGCCCGCGTAGATTCCTACCGCCTGGTGCGTTAGAATGATGTCTTTGGCCCACACTCACTATAAATTATGTCATTAATATATAGTAGCTTTGTTACTACTAGATTGTTGTATTTTACGTTTTGTATGAATTTTAAAGACATAATGGGCCTGTTCCGCATGCGTGAAGTCATATTTATGTTTTGGAGACATGATATTGGACAATTATGATGACTTATTATATATTTTATGTTACATGAATGAGAAACGTACACTTTTCAATCTTCGAAACATTCTGCTTTTTGTTTATTTTGACTTATCACTACTGTTGACTTGTAGATTTTTATAAAATTGTTTATTAAAAGCGCATTATTGTTGCTTCTATTTCGTTCAATGTGAATGCTTCATCGCTGTCAGAAATCTTGTGATTTAATTGAATATCTGAATTATTTTAAAACCTCTTAAGGCCTACCCTAATTAGTACTATGTATTAGCTTTTCTTTGTTATGTTCCGTTCTTGAAAATAGAAAGTGAATAAAACACAATTAATGCAGGAGGCTTAACCGCCTAGGCTCAGGTTATCTTTTGTTTGTTAAAGCCACAAAATCTGTGACTTTCTGCTGGATATAATTTACAATATCACTTGTATCTTGCACGATATATTTTACACACTATGTAACAGCTTTTTTATAGCCCTGGCCCCTGATGATGCTTAAACAGTGAAACCGGTTAGTTTTACTATAACACTAAAATATACATATCCTGGAAATTGTACCTGTGATTATAGTAAATTGTGTCTAAAATGGAATCCTACCACGCGTCGACAATAAGTATAGAAAATATTCTACAAAGTTAATTAAAAAAAACTCAGGAAGTTCTTTGCCAAAACCCTCTGAGTCCTTGTCTACTTTCCGTATTCAAGTACCTATCTTTATCTATTTTTGGAATGGTACGCAATTGTACAAACGTGACAGAGCAATTCATTTCATATTACGAGGCAAAAAATGAAACATATCAAAATTTAACCGTTAGGGGCAAAAACCTCCCCAACTTAAAAAATAATAACGCAACGGTTTCTATTATAGCCCTGAAATTATTTAATTTCCTTTGGAACCGCTATTCATTCCAAACAATGATGTTGGCATGTGGTATTTTTTTAAAGAACCGATAGAAGTGTTTAACTTTTTTAATAAAAAATAAAATTCACGATTTTATGCCATGTGTGGAATTGAAGGGTGGTGACGTTTTTAATTTGACATAGATACGAGTATTCACGTTGAGTCATTCACGGAACAGGTTGATTCTAAAACTTTTTATTAGGTAGCTTATCGCCTCTGTGGTCTAGCGGTCTGGGTGTTGGACTTGACTGCATGAGGTCCCGGGTTCAAATCCCGGGTCGGCCAACAAAAAGAAAATTGGATTTTTCCAATTTTCTAATGACAAAATGTTGGTCGGGATTGGAAATGTGCCCGGTTGGCGATAGGCTTGCCACCTATCACATTGTGGGACTTAGTGTCTTCGGCTAGTTGTGGGTGCCTCGGTTGTACCTCTGCCTGCCTCTTCGAGGATATGGGCGTGAAGATACTTTTTTTTTATTAGGTGCAGTTTGTTTTGATAGACATTTTTATAAATTATTTTATTGTGAAGTTGCGAGTTGAATGTATACGTCTATTCTGATCCAATCTATTACTAAATACCCCCAGGTAATAATCCTGTTGTCTATAACATAGTAAAAACAGAGTCTTTGAAATAAGAAGGAAGAAGATAAATGAATCGCCTGTGTGGTCTAGCGGTTCAGTTGTTGGACTTGACTGCATGAGGTCCCAGGGTCGAATCCCGGGTCGGGCAACAAAAAGAAAATTGGATTTTCCAATTTTCTACTTAAAAAAATGTTGTACGGGATTGGAAATGTGCCCGGTTGGCGATAGGCTTGCCACCTATCACATTGTGGGACTTAGTGTCTTCGGCTAGTCGTGGGTGCCCTGGTTGTGCCTCTGCCTACCCCTTCGGGGATATGGGCGTGAAGATGCTAAGATAAATGAATATCAACTTCAATTAGACTGTTAAAAACTACTTTTTGTAGGTGGCAGAACGCTGTGCAGCAGTTTACTCGTATGGGTAGTACTGGCTTGTCTATTCCTGTCGTTGTACTGACGGTGTTCGCAATTACTGTGTTCTATACTGGATATGATAGGATAGCCAGACCACGTATAGACTCACATGTAGTTTATGGTGGGGATCACCATAAGAAAGCAATGCATCAGTAACGTTAAACGTAACTGTAGTCAACGGTTTTGCTATCAAAAGAACCGCCTGCTTTTTTATCTTATTTTGATAAAAGGCTGTATCGTAGTAATACCTACGAATAAACATTAAAATGTAATGGAGTAAGTAGACGGTAATTTTAAATTTTTCTTTAAATGTACTTTAGGATGTAGGTACTTCCAAAGTATTTACTAGTTTAAATGCATTAAGACTTTGACTCTTACTATTTTCTAGGTATCTAACAACCGCCTTGTGTGAAACCCCTTACAGGTATTCATATTTTTAAATGAATGAACCCTTACAGGTGTTAATCAAAACTTAAATTTAATTCTTTGGCTCATGTGTAAGAACACGGTTCAGTAGCGGTTCGGCGTTGGACTTGACTTCTAGAGGTCCCGGTTTCGATTCCCGGGTGAAGTTACAACAAAAGTAGAAGTTTATACTAAAATAACTTTGCCCGAGATTGGATATTTACCCGGTTGATGATTGGCTTGCCACTTATGACATTGTGGGACTTCGTGTGTTTGGCAAGTTTTGGGTGCCCCGGTTATGCCTCTATCTACCTTTTCGGGAATATCGTCGTGAAGATACTTTTTTTAAATTAATTTGTATACAAATAAGTTTAATTCAAATGATTTTTCTTCCTATAACATTCTAGTCGAGCCGACACACGTTGTCCTGTCCTAACTGAAAGTAGGTTTTTTTATATATGAAGTACCTTCTGTGAACTACGGAATTTAACAATAATTCAAACGACAAAACAGAATAGGCAAAATTGTCACGCGTAATGTAATAGTCAAGGGAGATAGAGATTTATTTTTATATATCAGATGAAAGTAATAACGGGCCCTTCAATTATTTTCATTAGAAAAAGTTACGTCATTAAGAACATCTAAAACTATTTTAAAGCCTTCATAATGAAATCATTTTATTATCATGATATACCGCTACTTCATATAATTTCATTTCTTTAAGTATAAAAAATTTTTATGGCGCACTAATGTTGTAAACTCTACAAAGAGTTGATCAGTTTGATCGACACATTTAACTGTATAATTAATATCTCCAATAGAGATATAATTGTGAAAGTCTACATGGTGTCGTCAGCGTACCAACAACTGGCTGCTAATAAAGCTGTAAAACGCGATAGCTGTTATTGAAAATATTTTTATTGCGCACAATTATATTTTTATCTGTTCGGTAGACGCGTAAATTAATATAAACCCGGTAGTGGTGCTGTGAAAGTTGAAACCTGTAGGGATTAGTGCTCGGAGATAATAATAAATTGTCATCTGATACCTCCGATATTTGTCACAATAAACTTCTCTATCCTGTAGGTAAGGGCTTGTTTGATTTGTATCTTAGGACGTTTGTCATATTTGTGGAATATTTTTCTCGTGAACTGGTATTATCTGGATATGTTTTTCATATCATGTTGTAGTAAGTATTTGTAAGTAAACAGTAATACGCATCACCTGTATGTAATATAAAGATAATAACGGTGCTGCTGCAACTGTGATGTATAAGATATTAGCGTTAGTTAATTTATCGGCTACCAAACAATCCAAATCGGAACACGATAATGACAAACTCTAAGTCAATTTATAGCGGAATGAATGAGGAAGTCACCCACAGGGGCAAAGTAGGTATATGTTAGGTTTATCTCTTATTCTTGCTACGTAATATGTACTTGTATATATTTGTAATACGAGTAGCAATAAAGTAAGTAATCCGTGGTCTAGCGGTCGGGCGGCGGACTTGCCTTCTTGAGGTGTCGGGTTCGACTCCGGGTCGGGCGACAAAAAAGATTAGAAAATGTATATTTACAATTTTCTAATAATATTAACTTTGGCCGGGATTGGATATGTGCCTGGTTGGCATTAGGTTTGCCACCTATCACATTGTGACTTAGTGTCTTCGGCTAGTCGTGGGTGTCCTTGTTTTACCTTTACCTACCTCTTCGGGCGTATGGGCGTGAAAATATTTTATTAATGAGTATAGTGCCACATTAGTAATAAGTATATTGTATGATAACGGTCAAGCAGGCCTAGGCGGCTTTCAGAAGTGACAGAAGAGACAAATGCTTCTTATAGACACATAAATGTTACAGTTGCAGCTATCTTATGTCTTACGGATGTAATCTTAGGCAATGTGTTGATGGGCTACTCTCCTCTAACACGGAACACAACAATGTGGCGTACTGATGTTGTGGCAGTGGGAAATTATGTGATCGTACCAATCTGTTTTGTAAGGAATAAAACAAAATGTTTTTTTTTGTTTTGAAGTCCCAATAAGTGGGATGTATTTATATGATTATTTAATCCATGACTATATCGTTTTACTTCAGTTTAATTTTTTGCAAACTTAAATATTAGCACAAAAGCCCATGGGGACCAATCATTATCAAAAAAGCTCGCTGACTTTTGTACAGAATATTTAAAGAGAGTAAAATAAATACACTAAATCAGTGCCCTGCTTCTCCAAAATTCATAACATTTTCAATGAAACGCGCCAAATGCTGCGATTTTTATATCACCTACAAACAACGGATTGGCAACTTGGTCATGGAATGTCAATTCTGTTGTTATTCCTGCTCTCCTTGTTGGTTCCGAGCTCTTTCGAAGGTTTCAAGTGGAATGCTTTCCTACGAACGAGCTTGCGAGATGCGAGCATCGGTTTGTCTGCCACTAACATCATGAGCCATGGCTGAATTATGGCCCTTCGCCTCAGCAGTAGCTAAGTCGGTGAAATAGTAACATTATAAAGACAAATGCTCGCCATGGTAATACTCCGGCGTGGAAGGTAGGGTAGAGTTTAATGATTTAATAAAAAACCTTTCTTTCTCTAATATTTTTTTCTACATATCTTACGTCTATAGTTACAGTTGTATTGTAACGGTTTCCCCTTTCTGTATTTTTAATAAACTTGATACTTAATGGAATGGATAATTAACCCCCGTGTTGGTCAGTGCTTCTTTGCAAAATAGACCATTTACCTTCCTGCCAGGCAGCGTGAAAGGCGAGCATAGACTTACTGTCACTAACACCGTGATATCCTACTAGGTGGCAGAGTTTCGCAACTCGCCCGGATTGTTACCGCCGCCTTGTCTATTCCTGCCGCCATAACGTTAGTGCTTACCGTCGACGTGTTCCGGTTCGGAGGGTAAGGTAGCCGGTAAACTTACTTTTGCTCGAGGCCTAACATCCCGGCCTCAGGTTGGCAACGCACCATTACCACCTTTGGTGTTATTAGGCGGCTTGAGTTTTCTACCATCAGGAAATCCGTCTGCTTGTTTGCCTTCCATTATCATAAAAAAAAGGTCGTAACACTGCGCCCTCCATAAGTTACACCATAATGGTGCTATTTTGACGCAAAATCGAAAGTAAATTACATAGACGCTTAAGACATTTCATCGGCATCATCCCATATTATTGATGCCCAGTAATTGTAAATTGCTGCGGCATCGTAGCTCGTTAACGTTTTTGATAGATGACGGCCGGACTGTTTGTTGGATTTGCTTGTGACGTCCCCCTCGTAAAAACATACGATTCGACATCGCCATACGAATGGTACCACCTCAAGGCGATTTACTTAACGAGCGGTCAAATAAATAACAACCTAATGTTTTACCTGTTTACTAGTGTTCGATTGAAACAGGTTTTACAGGTGAAACCGAAACCGAATTTTTGAGGTTTGACTCGTTTTCGAACCAAACCGATAATTTTAAATTTCGAACTTCATTTTCACGTTAATTCGTTTATATGGGAATCAAAATGTTCTTCGTACTGTCCTCAATTTTTTTCCATTTTGTATCTCTTAAACTATTCCTGGACTTCCAGAAATAATTCAAAACCAACATTAGCAGAATCGTTCCAGACATACGGAAGTTATGAGCGTACATTTAGTTTGGCAATCCACTGAACTGAACACGAATAATACAATTTTAAACGACTATTAACTGTGTGGGCTTCGGCGAAAACGTAACAGAAGCTAAAACTAGATTCCTTGGCCGAAACTGACCCGAACCGAAATCAAAACCGAACCTGTTGAGATCATTATTATTAAAAAAGATCATTCGCGCCCATTGCTTATTCAAATACAGGCGAACTGTAAATTTCCGGCGTGACAAAGGTTGCCGTCTGCGAAATCTTAATGAGAGTGCGGCGCAATAAATAATCTCGCATTATTATTTCAGATTTACGACTCCATATTAGATTATAATTTAAAGCTGGCAGACGCTAATTTGTAAAGTCATTATTCTATAAACGTGACGTCGTGCTTATAAATTTCACTGCAGCTTTTTACACTTTAGCACTTGGCGGCGCACTTGGCGCGATGTAAGGCGCCGCCCCGTAACACAACGGCCTACTATTTGGACGAAGGCCGGTCACGTTTCGTCGATACTCGCCATGAGAATATTTGTTTTTTATTGTGCGCCCGCCGTTGAGTAAAAATTAAAGTGTAATTTCACGTTAACCGGTACCTGCCCCTTTTCGTTCCGCTCGCCCTGAGTGATGGTTATCGTAATTGGAGAGAGGGTGGGTGAAGTCGCGCCTCCTGGAAGGTGCCTATGGGCGTAGGCACGCGACGGACTATTCCCATTGCATTCTTCTATGTACTATTGCACACTATGTTTACGTTATACTATATGTGGACATGACGTACCCTTAAAATTGAAGTTTTTCGATGGTATGTAGAATTTTGGTGTAAAACATAAAAAAAGTATCTTCGCGCCCATATCCCCGAAGAGGTAGGCAGAGGCACAACCAGAGCACCCACGACTAGCCGAAGACACTAAGCCCCACAATGTGATAGGTGGCAAGCCTATCGCCAACCGGGCACATTTCCAATCCCGACCAACATTTTTTATATTAGAAAATTGGATGGCCGACCCGGGAATCGAACCCGGGACCTCATGCAGTGAAGTCCAACACCCGGACCGCTAGACCACAGAGTAAAAGTTGTAAAGTAGTTGGTGTAAAATATAGAATTTTATATCATCGCCCGCTGTTGTTTCTTTGATTATACCACATGTGCAGTGCATTATTCAACTGCCTACCTACCATGATACGTGAAGGGTAGGACCAAATTTCCAAAATGAACCTGTGCCTATAAATTCTTGTCCTGTCTTAGGACCAATCAAGTTAAAGATCGTCGCCTTTTGTTTTCTTGATAATACAAATAGAGATAAATTTTTCGATCTCTTTAAATTAGTCGCCTCTGTGGTCGAGCGGTCCGGGTGTTGGACTTGACTGCATGAGGTCTCGGGTTCGAATCCCGGGTCGGCCAACAAAAAGACAATTGGATTTTTCCAATTTTCTAATAAAAAAAAATGTTGGTCGGGATTGGAAACGTGCCCGGTTGGCGATAGGCTTGCCACCTATCACATTATGGGACTTAGTATCTTCGGCTAGTCGTGGGTGCCCTGGTTGTGCCTCTGCCTACCTCTTCGGCGATATGGGCGTGAAGATACTTTACTTTACTTTTCTTTTATAGTCTTGTTCCGTGCCCAGTTTTATACCTCAGATTGGTCTCAGTTTTTTTATCCAATCGTGAATTCGTACACGTGATACGTAATGGAATGTACGAATACCTGCGTGGGAAAATGCTCATATATACTAACGAGAGGTTGATCTAATAGTTTCCACATTTACAATTGAGTTGCGGTCTCGTCGTTATTATAATGGCCGTGGACACGAGCACCTCTTCAGACCAATCACCAATAACTTATATACCAAGGCAATCATAAATTTTACCTATACTAGTGGTCGCCCGTTGGTTGAAGTTGGAACATAATAAATTAAACACCTTGTTGATAAGAACGCTATCTTCATTTCTCAATACCAACTACTTTGTTTCCAAACTTTTTAGTGCGCCATCTGTGATCTTTTATTGTATCTATACATATAATCAATCTGTTGAAGGGTCAATTCTGTACATTGAAAATATTGAAAAAATAAATAGCATGTTATTGGATCGACACCAAACCCAAATATGTAATTAAAAAATTATTGTCTGTCTGTCTGTATGTTCAGGCATCACGTGAAAACTAACGGTTCGATTTCGATGAAACTTGGTATAATGTTAGCTTATTATCCTGGGCATAAAATGGGATACTTTCTATCCTTGAAAAATACGCGGAATAAAATCTTAGTTTAACTATTAATTACATACAAATTTGAAATGTAAATGAATTTAACCTATCTACCGTACCTATACTAACTACCAGCTTTTCCAAATCTACCAAATTAGGAGAAGAAACATCAAAAAAAACTCCAAGATTTCTGTAATTAGATTAATTACTATAACAAATATTTTTTGATTAATACTTTTCTTCAAGAAAGTCATTTACACTTTCATATGTTTTCTTTAATAACAAGTCGCTCGAAATCTTTTTGATTAAAGTGATTTAAGATTATCAAGAATACGAATGGTTAGGCACATGGAGCTTCTTACTATTTCTAAAATGTTACAAACCTAGTAGTGTAGCATATTTTGTTTAAAACAAATGTTAATGTTTTGTTACAAATACACATATAGCCAAGATATATAAACTATGGTCGTACGTATACACTTCTTTTCAATTATAAAGTTCTGATTAATTCTTCAGAAGTTTTCATAAATAGGAATATCATGTAACAAAACAGGAGACATATACGTATGATAAGCTAAAATAGATGCAAATAAGCCTGCCACTTCTCTTTTTCTTCTAAATGCATATCAAAACCTATATTTTTTTATCATATTTATTTTTACAAGGAAATGAGTAAAATCTGTATTATCTACAGCAGTATTATTAAAAAATAAAATACGTCTTATTTGTTTTCTCTCTATTATTAAAATTCAGTTTACTTTGTTTTTGTTAGCTTTATATAAGATTATTTTTATTTAACCAATCTGCCACTTGAGTCAAAGTTTTACTTATTTAATAAAAGTGATGTAGCTGATAAATGCATAGTAGTTTTGCGTAAAAGGGTAGTATAATCAGCAAGTAACATTGAATCATAATTGATAGGACGTCGCTTATGGTAATTAAAAAATGTATGTATTATGTAAAGTGTGTGCGTAACAGTAACTTAATAGATTAATTAAAAGAAGTTGAAAATTGTACATTTTTTCAGAAATAGTCAAACATTTTGTTTGTATGCGTATTCGGTTAACTGAACCGATGAATAAAAATGAAGACCTGTTGTGATATTTTTAAATGAATAATATTTATTTTCAACAATTAAAGAAAGAGTAATGGGAGTCTGGACACGCTATGGGAACGGTATATACAGTGGCAGTCTTGAAACGTAGCGAAAGTTATTTCACGGTGTACCCCGTGAGCAGCAGAGTATTCAGGTATTTATTCAGAGTATCATTGTTACAAGTAGGTATTTTTTACAACTTTAAAAAAACCTATTTAGTAAATATTGTTAGCGATTCAATTGAACACCTACTCATAAATGTAAATATTCCCGGTTTACATCTGGGGGCACGGTAGTGCTGCCGACAATACGAGCCCAACTTAGCGCAAGCCTACCTTTAACCTACCTTTTCTCGCAGTGTTTCTTCGTCTTTTGAACCTTCATAGAGTTGGTTTCCGATATACCAGATAGTGTATATTTTCAGAATACGATGCCAGTAATAGATTTATTAAACAAAGTCTCATGTGAATATCCTCTAATACTTAAGATTTTATTTATATCTAAAATAGACCGATTTTTCACTGATAGGTTCACTCACTGATACACTGACACCCTGATGTTTGGCCACTTCCTAAAGTGCTTGTAAGCTGAAACTTCGTATGTAATCTAAGTTTAGTATACAACTAACAAAAAATTCATAAACTTATAACTTTCGCTACCCCACCCTCTAAAATTTGAGGGGTTGATAGTTTGTATGAGACATCGGGGCATTTCTTAAAGTTTGGCACAAAGCCAAAACAAAAAAAACTTTGACAGTGCAACCAAGGACTTTGCTTGTATTAAAGCACTACAACCAGCTATACTTGAATCTAATCGCTTAAAAGCGAAATATCGCCCCTATTTATAGCGTATTGTAATCAATAAACCATCAAAGAAAAAAGATAAAGACAGAGAGTGGCCTATCAAAACCGGCACTAATGATGTGCAAGAATTACATCCTAAAAACAGTAGAAAAAAAAACACTGAAAAGACTGTCTTCCAACTTTTAAAAAGAACTGATATCCCACCAAAAAATTTCTTGAAAATGTAGCCATGACGACCACATAAGGTTTGCTCTGTGAAAAAGATGTCAGATCTCATGTAGAGCCAAGCTTCTGAATCTTCACTTATGTACTTACATTAGAAAGTAAATATTCGTATCAGCTCCACGATGGTAGCGAAACAGTCAAGCCTGATATGTAGAATTTGTGAAATTAAGGTCGGTAGAGTTAGGCTACACGATTCAGAAGCTTAGTTCTACATGAGATCTGATATCTTTGTTAAGGGCAAACCTTATGTGATCGTCTTGGCAACATTTTACATGAAACGTTTTTGGTGGACGTTATTTCATGATAATTACTAGCTGTTCCCGCGAACTTCGTTCCGCCCATTCAGTTTGTATGGGAAAAATTAAAATGTTGTTTTTCCCAGTTTCCTCACAATTGAACAGAATAAAAAGTATCCTATGTCCTCCCGGTTCTAAGCTACCTCTCCACCAATTTGCAGCCTAATCGGTTCAGCCGTTCTTGAGTTATAAATAGTGTAACTAACACCACTTTCTTTTACATATATAGATTTAACGCTTATCACCTATATAATATTACCAATCTGTTAATATGGTGGTTGTAGGTTAGTATTAATGTATATAAATTAATCCACAATCAGAATAAGTGTATAGTACATACATATCTTCACGCCAAGTCCCATTACGGGTAGGTAGAGAGTATCGAGTGCCAAATCTCACGATCCTGGCAGACCTACCTATATTGCTTCCTTCACATTCATTACTCTTTTCATACAAGCACGCCGGTTTCGGAGACTCCAAAACACCACCCTCGGATAATAGCCCAGCAATCTGATCGTGGAATGTCAGCCTTGGTATGCCCATACGCATTGAATACTTGTTTTGTTTGCATTGTACGTTGCTCTGTAATTTTTTTCACATGACCGAACCAGCGGCGCAGGCTTTTTCTCGTTTTAGCACCGACACTTTTTTTCAATCCCATTCTTTCTCAGATCTCACAGTAACAAATGCGGACAGCCGCACCACACCACGGTTTTTCTGTAGCTTTCTCATTTTGACCACATTAATTGTAGTCTCATGCTTTTGCTGATATACCTAACACAATAAGTATATAGATCGTAGGTTAAAAATGCGTCCTTTTTGTTGTAGTCTTTGTTGGTGCACCCACTCACCAATTATCACATACCAAAATTTTTTCTTTTGTTATGATAAAGGAAGGCCAACAAGCAGACGGATTTCCTGATGGTAAGAAATTCACGCCGCCTAGAGACACCAAAGGTGGTAATGGTGCGTTGCCAACCTGAGGCCGGATGTTAGGCCTCGAGCAAAAGTAAGTTTACCGGCTACATTACGCTCCGAACTGGAACACGTCATGACGTTATGTCGGCAGGAGTAGGTAAGGCGGTGGTACCAATCCGGGCGAGTTTCTTACGAAACTCTACCACCTAGTCAGATGTCACGGTGTCAGTGACGGTAAGCTTTTGCTCGCCTTTTACGAGCTGCCTGGCAAGGAAGGCAGGTGGTCTATTCTGCAAAAGAGCCCGGACCAACACGGGGAACATAACAGCAATTGATCGTAAATCGCTTCACCAAACTCCAACCGATGATCTCCATCACTGTGCTAAGGGTTTACCGACAAATAGTAACTAAATAACGATAGAAACGTGTTAATTAATGTTTCTTATACGAATTGAGTATTTAAATGTTTGTTTTCTAATTAAGTCATTTTTTATTTAAAACACATAAGTGTAATTTCGAAAAGAATTGTAAAAGTTTTTTTTTTGTAATTAATGGCTTGAGATAAATTTACCGTGAAAGCTTCGTCTGCGGCCGGGCAACAGATGGCAACTCCATCACGAAACGTTCAATCAATTACTCACCTCGAGTGATTGTTCTTAGAAATACAGGTGTTTCCCCCACAGATATACGATAAGAGGTGTCCACTAACTGTAATTGAAGTTATTGATTGCATCAATGAGCATTTCCATTAATGTTATCAGTACCCGTACAAGTTTTGACATGGCTATAGCTAATACAATGGTAAGATTAATAACATGGACCTATCACGTCACGAAACCGTACGAGACAAAACTCACAGAGCGATTGTTGCGCGCGTCCGACGCGTTTGTCTGGTATGTGACTTCCGCAAACTGTAAGTAGTTATGTATTATGTTATTAGAGTACTACGAGTATTATTAAACTAGTTATTCGAGTTTTGCCGCTTAAGTCGGTATCTATCGGTATCGGTACAGGTATCGGTAGGTGTGATCGATCGCGTGTTTACTGGCTGTGGGTTTTTTACGCAGCCGTGAAGTAAAACCGTGAAGTTTTTAGGGTTTAACACCAGATGATATGTTTTGCTGTCAGTTGTAACACAGTTATTTTATTGAATGGCCGGTAGCTTAGCACTGAGGGCGGTGATTGACGCTTATGTGCCTATTTGTTGTTAATCATAATCCAAACCTTATTCAAAAACTATGGTAAAATTGTCAGTAAAACCTATCGTAGAATGACTCCATCATAAATCGTCACAGAAATTTTAATAACACATAGTGTCAATGCATAAGTACAAGCAATATTTTTACAGTATCATGTAAAAAATAGTTGAGACTACTTCGAATATTAACATCTGAACTATGTTGAAATATTTTAAAATGTTTGGAAATTGATCTGATTGATTGGAAATTGAAATTGGACTAGAATAAAGTTTTTTTTGGCCTAGCTGTATGGAAATAACACTGCTTTAAGACGTCAGTGTAAAAACGCTGACCCGCAATCGCGGCAGGCGCGTACGAAAACTGCGCCGTGTGTATGTAACCAGCGACATGCGATCGCGGTCCAACAAGGGCGGAAGAGATGGACTTGATAATAAAGCATCAACAAGTTGTATCGTAACTCAATACCGTCGACGTCGAAATTGTTGGCTCGCCATGCTAAACTTAATGCTCAGCCCATTGTAATTGGCTGGTTAATATAATGGTACGGATTAAATACTACACTTTCTAGTTGATTTCATGTGAGCATTGAATATTACTTTATGTTATGTTTATGATAGGTTCACACCTCCGCTTATCCTGTGATGGATATGCTCATTATCTAGTCTTATAATACTAAGCGTCTTATTTCTCTATTTTCCATATAAGATTACGTGTGCATGATAAACCTACGGGTTGTTTGCAATGTCTAGAAATATTAGTTTTATTTGCGGAAGGATGTGACGATCTCATTGACTAATACCGGAATGTTCTTGTAATTTAGATCACTTAATTGTTTAACTGGTGCAGTCACTCGGATGTGACGGATAAT
>NJDD01003225.1:3776-40761 GCA_002245505.1 Calephelis nemesis
CGTGTATGCTAGCCACTCGACCAACGAGGCGGTCATTTGCTTTGTCGTTTGCTTGCTTGCCTTCCAATGTCATAAAAAAACGAGGTTATACCTATTTTATAGAAAACAATAATTTTCTTTAGTTACTTGTATTTAATTTAAAATGAAGCCAGATGAAGTCAGATTTTCGCAAGGCTTCATTATTGATTTGCCATTGACGAGTTTGAAGAGTTAATATTTCATTACGTTTTTCTAACCACTAGCGTCCTAGATTCCATTTCTTGGAGATTTATTTTGTGAGGGGAAGATGAGAATGTAGCAATCTTGAAATGGTTTTCGTAATATTATTACGATCTTGCCTATTCTCTGGGTTGGGTAAAACATGTTTCATTTTCGAAATATGTTAAGTTATATAATTTAAAAAAAAGTGTCTTCACACCCATATCCCCGAATAGCTAGGCAGAGGCAAAACCAGGGCACCCACGACTAGCTAAAGACACTAAGTCCCACAATGTGTGGTAAGCCTATCGCCAACCTGGCATATATCCAATCCCGAGCATTTTTTTTTAATTCGGAAATTGGAAAAACCAAATTTTCTTTTGTTGCCCGACCCGGGATTCGAACCCGGGACCTCATGCAGACAAGTCCAAGACCTGAACCGCTAGACCACACTAATTATATTTCGAAATATGTTATTTTAGGGTTCAAATATTATGTACTAGTTTCCAACTTGGTGGGACTATTCATTGGTAGTTGGCCACGTACTTAAAGCAACACAGCTCGATCTTTTTTGTATGTTGTTTTTTTTTAGTAAAAACTTCTTCAGCAGCATTGCTCACTTTTTTGGAATGGGTAAAAACTTCTAAACTCGCGTCAGGACACGTGACCTGATTCGTAAGACAAAAATTCGTAAGACGGCAAGGGCGCTTGTGCAAATGTTCGTGTTGTCATGTTTGTGTACGATAGCGCAATAAATGAATATTGTATTCTGCTACATAAATGATAGTACTTTCATACTGATAATTAAAGCAATTCGTGCAAAATTATTCCCTAACCATTCCAAAATATCAAAAATGCACAACGTTAATATTCAAGTTTTCGCTTCTGCCGGCACTCCCAGAGTGCAACCCGTCATTTTTTTTGTTTTCTTTACATAAAGAGCCGTGACTCTTTTCAAGGTGTACAGTAGCAAAATCTTATTTGTTCAGTATTCAGTGTCTGTACTCGTAGTTGTAAAGTTTAGTGTTTCTGATTGGAAATTTTACCTAATTAAATATGATAACAATCACAAAATAATTTCCAGATTTAGAATAAGCTCTATTTTGCTAATTCCGCAAAAACCATTTAACTGTTGCGGCAGGAAATCTTTCAAATTACAAGGATAATTGCTATCTTCACGCATGTCCCGGAAAAAGTAGACAGAGGCGTAACAAGAGCACCCACTACTAGCCGTATACACTTAGAACAATAATATCATAGGTGGCAAGCCAAACACCAACCAGCAACTACCCAATCCCGGACAACGTTATTTCTATTAGAAATTAAAAATACATGTGTCCTATTTTGTTTTTGCTGCTCGACGTGGTACAATAGAACTTAGATGGGTCAAACATTTAAATAGATTCCATTTCGCAAACCATGGATGTAGGTACCCTGGGAGATCAAGGTTGACATTCCACGATCACATCTCTCAGATATTATCCGAGAGTGGTGTAAAGAGTCTCCGAACCCGGTGTGTTTGTATGAAAAGGGTAATGAAGGAAGCCAGACAGGTTTATCAGGATCGTGAGTTCTGGCACTCGATACTCTTTGCCTACCGCGTAAGTGACTTGGCGTGAAGATATGTATGTATCTTTTGAAAGCTGTTCATAATTTGGCTAGTGATCGGAATGAAATTCCTGTAGAATAGCTCATTTTGTTACATGGGCGTAGCCTATAAATAAACCTTGTATAGAATGACCTTCTATGAGGCCGATGTCCAGCAGTGCGTCCTCCGGCTGTTGATGACGATGATGATAGAAAGACCTTTAAAAATATATTTATTATTCCTGTGAATTCACAGACAGAAACGTGCTCACTGATGCAAAAATATTTCAATCTCGATTTGTAACGAGGAAGTCAATTGGGAGATTGTGGTTGTACTTGTTCTCCAATTAAAGGCTTTTTGGTAACTAAAATATTTTTATATACAGTCACAGGACTGTAGCTATGATTTGTCAATGATACTAATATATTATACACATTTAGTAGTAATCGCCTCTGTGGTTTAGCGGTCCAGGGTGCTGATTATGTATCTCAGTTTCCAACTCAAAATGAAAAAGTGTAGGTACATCAGATAGCTGTCACATGACGTCATTTGTATTTGCTATCTCTATTTATTTTCTGTTGGTCACTGGAGATAGCAAATAGAAAACACGTCATTTGACAGCTATTTGATGTACACTTTTCCATTTTGAGTTGGCAACTGAAATACATAACCAGCACCCAGGTGTTGGACTTGACTTCATGAGGTCCCGGGTTCGGTTCCCGGGTCGGTCAACAAAAATGTAGTTTTTAATTTTTTATTTAATTAAAATAGCGTTGCTCGGAATTGGACATGTGCCTGATTGGCGATAGGTTTGCCACCTATCACATTGTCGGACTTAGTATCTTCGGCTAGTTGTGTTTATGAATTCTTTTTGTAATTTTCTTTAAGATTTTCTATATCTGTCTGACACTTTTTTATACTTTTATAAAAATATATACTTTCTTTTTTTCTTTAAGTTTTGGCTTTCACGTTAGTATTTTGACATTAGTCAAGTTGAAATTTGCATCAAATTTTATTTACATACATTTTAATCAATTATAATTAATCATCAGTCATAAGTCGTCAGTAAGTCATGTCAGGCTCAGGTAAAACGGTGGTCTCATTACTCAAGCTCATGTAGTGAAATTTGGCGGCAACGAGGGAATACAAGATACGCTAATTCCTTCATTGTTATTTCATTGGTGCACTTTCACTGAACAAAATTGTACAAAATGACACCAAAATTGACTAATTTCAATCAATATTAACACGAATTTGAATAATTATGAAAACACTCGACCGTCTTTTCTCTCGATGGCGCTAAAACTCCTTTTCATAATTACAATTCTAATTACTTAAAAATTCAATTACATTTTTTTAATTTGTTTTCTTTTGGCTACTGCCAGTAGAGTAAGATCTAAGCTCTAAGAAAGCTCTAAGAGTGTTACTACTTCATTGGTGTTACTCTCCCTCCGTCTTACGAATTTCCGATCAGATCACGTATTCGAACACGAGTATAACATGTTTCACCCATCACAAAAAGTGTACAATGCCGCTAAACAAGTTTTCACTTCATAAAATATAATAAATATATAAGCCCTCCAGAAATTCACGACTTTATTAACGTATACAAATACGAAACGTGCTCACTGATACAGAAATATTTCAATCGCAATTCCGAAACGAGCCAAGTCAATTGCGAATCTGTGGTTGTACACATTTGCTGGCTAATCAAAGGAGCCGAGCTGATAAATTATTTTAAAGCCAATATTTCTAAGCTATGGATATAAATATCATATTTAGCTGTATTTTTGGAACGAAGTTCCTTACAAGCTTGGAGGAGATAGCGATTTTGCTGCGCGACCGAACTTAATAAATGTATAGTAAAAACCGTAAGAAAAAACCGTGGAATAAAACCGTTAAATGAGACGTGCGCAGGCGCGACAGTCGTATACACAAGCCAGTAGTGTATAATACCTTTCTCTCTTTCCCTCACTCCACCCCGCCAATGCATATTATATACTCATGAATTGTGTCGATTCTACATTAGCCGAAGGAACTTCGTTCCTGCCTGGTGTCCCACGACTTCACGTTTATTGGATTTTGACGAGACAAATTCGCGAATACGCAACCTCGACGCCAGACGGGATTAATTAAAAACTCGCTCACCCTCAATCATTTTATTCTTATTTAATATTATAAATTCGAAAGTTTGTATGTTTGTTACTCCTTCACGCAAAAAATGCTCAGCTGAGTAATATGAAATTTGGCACACAGATAGAAATTAATTTGGATTAACAGATAGGATAGTTTTTATCCCGAAAAAAAATACACTACGGGAAATTCTATGTGGGACCACTAACCACGCGTGCAACGCCGCGGGCAACAGCCAGTTCACTATAATTATATTAGCGGTTAGCTGGCGTGTCTACACTGCACAAGAAAATTTGCCGCGAAAATCGACAACAAAAACCATATCAGCGCTATTCCGAATAGGAGTCGAAGTGGTCTGGTCTGCCCACGTGGTAAGGAATTTGGCGTGAATATATGCATGTATGGATGTGGGAATATTGATTGCACCTCGGCAATCTCGTTAGTGTACCGGTGTTGGTACTGACAACATAAAATCTCAATTTAGTTAATCACATATCGTGCTTAATTAAACCGCTTACGGACTTTTTCCGTGCTATAAGTTTGACGTGTCTTTGTGTGTGTGTGTCTGTGACACTATAACTTTGGAGAGAATCGACGGATTTCAATGCGGACTTTTTGAAAATGTGAACGACTGGAACGAAGTTCGCCAGAACATTTAGTATAAATATTTAGTATGCCATTTATATTTATTAAACTTTTCTGCAAAAAAACGACTGTACTTTAGTAAGTTTTATCTAACAAGTACCAAAAAAGTTATAAAACTCATACAAACGATTTTCAAACCTTCTCGTTTTAAGAAGTTGTATCCTACAAGGACTAAATACAAACAACTCAACTGTCGACAGTATGGCATTTAAAAATGCTAATTACCTACCACTTGGTCTGGACTAATTGGTGTCATAATGGCGCAGTGAAATGACTGCACTCTTTTACATAAGCTGCTTACCGAGCTTTTAGTGCTTTCTTGCGTGATCGGTAAGCTCATTGATTAAATTAATACGCTTTCCTGTTTTTTGCGGAGTTAAAAATGGATAAAGTAATATATTTCATCTTAATACTTTAATTCTATTAGAGGAATAAATTATTTTAATATGAGCAGACTTTTAATGGGATTTGTAGGGTGTGTTACCCTACTGATATAGATGCTACCAATCTCTACTATAAATAAAATAACATTACTAGCTGCTCCGGTGTACTTCGTTTCATTCAGTTTGCATGAAAAAAATTAAAATGCAGTTTTTCCTAGATTCCTCGCAGTCGAACAGAATAAAAATTATCCTATGTCTTTCTCCTGGTTCAGAGCTACCTCTTTTTCAATTTTCGTGTTACCCTACCAGTATAGATGATACCAATCTCTAACAGAAATAAAGTAATCAAATTACTAGCCGCTTCGGTGAACTTTGTTCCATATAGTTTGCATGGAAAAAAATAAAATGTGGTTTTTCCTAGTTTCCTCGCAGTCGAACGGAATAAAAAGTATTTTATTTATTGTCCTGAGTCAGAGCTACCTCTCTTTAAATTTTCAGCCAAATCAGTTTAGCCGTTCTTGAATTATAAATGGTGTGACTAGCACGACTTTCATTTAATTTAACATAAACGTAAGTAACTAATTGTTTTCTTTTGGGAATCAAATATATAACAGAAAGTGTAGAATGAGTAATGAAAAATGATCATTAAAATGATGAATGACATTGTTATCGTTCACTCTTCACTCGTTATGGGCTTCCAAATTCATTAAACAAATTACTTTATTGGGTCATTCTATTATATTTATTATGTCATGGTTCGATATGTACGTTTATACTATGTATTATATGATACTATGTATCAATAGAAACGATGTTTATCTATACACCGTATAAATGACAGTATAGTGAAAAATTAACATGGATTCTGTACATGATAGACATGCATATGTAGTTGGAATTTTGTGTAGGAAATTTCATGATTTTTTCAATTTTTTTTGTTTTTTTTAGTGATTTCACTATTATTTCATTAATACTACTTATTAAACGCAACTTTATTCTTATTTAATACTAGCTGTCCCGGCGAACTTCGTTACACCTGTTCAGTTTGTATGGGAAAAAGTAAAATGTTGCTTTTCCTAGTTTCCTCGCAGTTTTCCCTGTTTCCTTAATTTTTAAACCTTCCCTGGACTTGAACAAATAATTCAAAACCAAAATTAGCGAAATCGGTTCAGCCGTTCTCGAGTTTTAGCGAGACTAACGAACAGCAATTGATTTATATGATATATATATAATAACACATTTTTACTAAACCTCGACACCGCGTCCGCGCGGCTTAGTGCATATACTTTGTTCGCTACAGTTCGCACATTGCGGGCTAAAAAACTGCTAAATATTTAACCACTTGTTTCCGACAAAAACTGTAAAAGGAATTTTGAATTGAATTTTGATATGTATCTAAACTACCACAGACGTTTTCGTTACGGTTTCAAATACACCCTGTATATAAAAATTAATTCCCATTATCCCTAGTCATCGTATGACGCCTAAACAGATAATCTAATGTTCTTAATTTTTGTTGAGTTATTTATTGTTAGGAGAAGGTTCTTAAGAAAAGAAAAACCTAGACAATTGCATAAGAAAAGAGGAAAAACAATACAACGTTGACCGCCTCGTTGGTCGAGTGGCTAGCGTACTCGCCTAACTGCATCGACGAATCGCGAGGCTTGGGTTCGATTCCCGACGGGGTCAGGCATTTGTGTGATGAACATTTAGATGTCTGCATTTCCGGGTCTGGGTGTTTATTAAATATATTCTGGTATCTATCTAAGTATTTCTATGTAATAGTATCGTTGACTAACACCCATAACACAAGCATATAATTTGCTTACTTTGGGGTTAGATTCAATTTGTGTGACTAGTCCAGGGATATTATTAGTAAGTAGCTAGTATTTTATAAAAAAAATACCGACACGGACAATGTGGTAATTTTTGTTGTGCATTCACTAAAGTAACTTCAAGTTATCACTATCTTATTTTAACGAAAGTAATAGAAAGAGACAAAACACTTTTAATGCTGTCAGATAAGCATGAACACGACATTTTTGTAGATGTTTACTCTATCACAATTTGACAAGTCTGGACTAATCTGACAGGTCTTAAATGTTCCATCTCTTTTGTTTATGTTTTATGTGACAAAGATAGCATGCTTCTAAATTTGAAGTAGTTCGTGAACAGCAGAATCACCACCAGTTAAGAGTGAACATTTAAAGAAAGGTATAACAAGTTGTTGCTTGAGAATAACATACAAAATTACTCATATTATCACTTGATAAGAATTATAAACAGAAGACTGTACGAATTAACTACACCTTGGCCTGATAGGGATCCACCACCTTACCTATTCCTGCCACCCTAACCTCAGTGCTTGTTGTTGACCTGTTCTGGTTCGGAAAGTAAGGTAGCCGGTAAACTCACTTTTACTGGAGGCTTGTTAAGACGGCCTCAGGTTGGCCACGCACCATTACCACCTTTGGTATCAGGTGACGTGAATTTCTTACCATCAGGAAATCCGTCTGCTTGTTTGTATTTATCTGTATCTGATGCATCCTTAGTTTCTACAATGCATAAGCTTACTTATTAAAAATCTAGCCTTAATTAAATTTATAAAGTTCACTATAACAAAGTTATATAAGAAAGATATAAAATCTTAGAATATCTAAAAGATAGTAGCACTTGGAAATAGCCGCTCCAGTTTCCAATTACTGTGCAATTTGTAACATTTTATATGATAGTTGATCGTTTTTTAAAATAATGCTGTAATTCTTCTCTGGGGTAGTTGTGCTAAAGTAAATACTATATTTATTTTACAAAAGAGAGCTATAAGTTCAAAGAAATCTAAATTCTAACTGTAGCATCCCACTAAATTTTTGAAAATTTAATGTTTGTTCACAGAAATTGAAGTTCATTTGAAAGAAATCGTAATATACACTATGTCAATACAAGGAATAAAAATAATCTTGCTGTGCATGTGTCTCGTCTCCACAGAGTAAGCCATTCTTTCATGGGCCGATGTATATAGTTTTACAATAAACTCACTAATTATATGAAAGAACTTTCAATTAATAAATTTAAGAAAAGTATCTTCACGTCCATATCCCCGAAGAGGTAGGCAGAGGCACAACCAGGGCACCTACGACTAGGCGAAGACACTAAGTCCCATAATGTGATAGGTGGCAAGCCTATCGCCAACCGAGCAAGTTTCCAATCCCGATCAACATATTTTTTTTATTAGAAAATTGGAAAAACCCAATTTTCTTTTTGTTGGCCGACCCGGGATTCGAACCCGAGACCTTATGCAGTCAAGTCCAACACCCGGACCGCTTTGATCACAGAGGCGAAATTTAAGAAATTTAAAAAATGTGTTAAATGTAAAATAATTGAAAAGGGTTATATGGGTTATTTAGCTTATAAGACTGGTTGGGCTTAATTGCTCCTCATGCCAATCTCTTTTAAATGTAATGTATCATCAGATTCATTACTGTACACATAACTTACTTACATTCATTATTGTATAAATATTTTAAAATAAGGGAAAAAGACAAGCCCGCTGAGTTACATGTCGGATCTTCTCATGTGAGGCCGTGTTCTAATCCGATGGTAGATTTAGTATTTTATAGACGCGTCACAAGTGCCTCTTGAATGTTTATGTGAAATAAACTACTTTCTGACTAGGCGGTAGAGTTTCGCAGCGACTCGCCCGGATTGGTACACCGCCTAGAGACACCAAAGGTGGTAATGGTGCGTTGATAACCAGACCGGCTACCTTAGCCTTCCAGAGTATGCGTTTATGTTAAGGTGAAACGGTGCGAAAAGCGCAAGTTTGTGTACTTTGTGGTGAGTTATATACAAGATTGGTACAGGACTTGTCAAGTTGGATTGCTTCCGACGTCTTAGGACTTTATCCGCGAAGGTCGCGGTATTGCGGTTTAAAACCAACCGCACCAATTTTTTCTTTAAGTTTTTCAGCCACAACAGTTACACGGGTGCAGTAGATTTTTTTTTATGTTATAGGAAGGCAAACAAGCAGACGGATTTCCTGATGGTAAGAAATTCACGCCGCCTAGAGACACCAAAGATGGTAATAGTGCGTTGCCAACCTGAGGTCAGGATGTTAGGCCTAAAACAAAAGTAAGTTTACCGGCTACCTTACCCTCCGAACCGGAACACGTCATGACGTTATGGCGGCAGGAATAGGTAAGGCGGTGGTACCAATCCGGGCAAGTCGCTGCGAAACTCTACCACCTAGTCAAATGTCACGGTGTTAGTGACGGTAAGCCTATGCTCGCCTTTTACGAGCTGCCTGGCAGGAAGGTAGATGGTCTATTCTGCAAAGGAGCCCGGACCAACACGGGGAATTATTATTGCAAATATTATAATTAGCAAAATAAAGGCTTATTTTACATCTGGTTAGTCAAAAGGTCTGCGTACACATGGAACTCCACCAAAATTGAGGGTCGAGTTCAATTCCCGACAGGGGCAGGCATTTGTGTGATGAACATTTAAGTGACTGCATTTCCGGATGTGGGTGTTTATTAAACTTTTTCCAAATCCATTTAAGTACTTCTATGTATAAGAATCGTTGTCTAACACCCTTAACACAAGCATACTTACTTTAGGGTTAGATTCAATTTGTGTAACTTATCCTGGAATGAAAAAAAACAAGCCGAATTACTTTCGATATTATTGCTACTTTTTGTAGTTTCACAACAAAGTCAGCATGCACAAGTACCACTTGCATGGTCAATGTACATAGAGCATTATGAATTTAACCTCGTTACGGCGCTAAGGGCTTAGGTAAGGGTCAACTTACTCCATAAGTAATTTTCTGTGTTGCTAAGAAATCCTAAAATTACATAACAAAACAAAAAGGTTGTTTTGTATTTTATACTTTGTTTACCGAATGCCTCCGGGACAACGGAATATTCTTTTTATAATAAAGCCAATAATATGGATACTTCGCGGAGATAAGAAAGTCGGTTATACGACAACCCGACTAGGGTTGCCATATCTCGACATTTTTAGGGATGGTTTTTGACCCCCAAATACCTATTGTAATTAAATTTGGTAAAACTAAATTTTTATCCAATAAGATAGTGAATAGGCATACAACTATGCAAATGATAAAAACACTGTGACATACAGACTACCTAGATGTTAAAGCCGTAAATGACGTATTTTACATTTGTTATCTCCTGTGACCAATAGATACAATGAAGATAGTAAATACAAAACACGTCATTTGACAGCTATTTCACCATACCATACCATAAATTGAGATTTAAGCTATCCTATCGATATGATATATGAGGATCGAACTGCACATGGTGTGCAAATTTTATTATAATCGGTAAAGTGGCTTAGGAGTCCATTGAGGACAAACATTGTGACACGAGATTTATATATATTAAGATATAACTGACTGAATATACAAATATACGGTGGATCTCTACCCAGTCATGTTGCTAGACAACAATCTACAACCATTGGTGATGTTGGTAGTGACCCACGTAACCTATGCCCACTTCTTATTGTAAATATTTTCTTCCTTCTTTTCTTTCTCTTACAAGCTACCTGGCTGGAAGGCACTTGAGTGAGTCTTTTATTTTCTAGTTTACAGAGAAACTTTAAGAAACGAGCATTCAAGTAATCGTATATATATGGCCTGATGGACTATGGCCTATAGACATTTTAGATGTTATGGGTGCGACGTCGCCAGAGTGGCCAGAGTGTTAGGCCAAATGTAAACGTTTACTACCTACCTTACCTTCCAGATTAGAATAAAACAGTGTTAATCACTGCCATAACAACGGCAGGAATCGGTAAAGCAAAAGAACAGACTTTGGTATACCAGTTTGGAGCTTACGGTACCCGGTAAACATATCGACGAAAAATATTTTATATCTCAATCAAAGGTTGGCCACGTAAATCATAATACATTTTATAATGCGCCACTGACATGTGTAGTTACTACCATTAAGCGAATTAATTATATTGTTACATGAAAATTCGAATTCCATTTTGCCTTTTATTACTGTAATAATTTAAACCCAATAAAACAGCAAAGAATCTACTTTTATTTTTATAATTATGTCACCTGAGTCCAAGAAATGGAGTATTTTCGATATATCTGTGATCGGATTATCAAATCTAGACGTTTCGTGGAAAGTACAAGTGATATTAAAAAAAGTGTCTAGACTAGAATCACACTAGTAATGCGTAGAATACCTGTTTAGCACCTATGCAAATCTTAGAGATTTTTTTATGCTAATTTTTTTTTATACAACAATGTAAAAAAAAGCACCAACGAACAGAACAGACTTTACATTTTCAACTTGATGGTAACCCTAGTCGCAGTATCTCTATGTGAATCCACGATCAGTAATTGCATTATATTCGGCGTGCGTCGCGAGAGTGCCCTTAAGGAACACCCACTTATGATTTTCTTTCACTATCGACGCTCCATCATAACTTTTATCGTCACAATGCAAAGAACGAAGAATTTTCCAGCCTGGGAATATAGATATTTTTTAACGTGACGTTTTATTTTGTATGACTTGAATAAGATCGTCACAAGGATTTGTTTGCTATACAACGTATGCTTTAAGGGGGAAAGAATATGGACATGTATGTCTACCTCGACAAAATAACCATACCTACGTTTAGCCGAAAATACTAATTTTGTTTCGCATGAGTTAAATTGATTCTTTTAAAGATATTTTATGTCAATTACATGAGATATGTTATTTTGAAGATTAAAGATTTATTTGCTTAATCGAATTCTAAAACTATCGGAGTGACTAAAACATCTTGCATTGTTAGATTTTAACTTTAAACAAAAACAAGGACCTATAAAAGTCACAAACGGACCTAGAAGGATAGAAATATTTTGGCTTTAGACACATGGTAGTTTGTCAGCCAAGTTCAAATAATAGAACTAATGACGCAGCATCTTAAGTATTATTTTATAAATCGATTGACCAGGTCCCTACTCAAAACCTATAACCTATATTCATGATTTTTCACACATTTATTAAAACTTCTCAGATCATCTAGAATAATAAATTTCAAATTTGTTTGTAGTCGCCTCTATGGTCTAGCGGTTCAGGTGTTGGACTTGACTGCATGAGGACCTGGGTTCGAATCCCGGGTCGGGCAACAAAAGGAAAATTTGGGTTTTCCAATTTTCTAATAAAAAAAAATGTTGCCCGGGACCAATCCCGTATCCAAATACGTGTCCATTTGGCGATAGGCTTGCCACCTATCACATTGTGGGGCTTAGTGTCTTCGGCTAGTCGTGGGTGCTCTGGTTGTGCCTCTGCCTACCTCTTAGGGCGTGAAGATACTTTTTTATATATTGTAGATCAATCGTTTATTTATCTAATAATGTTTACAAACCCGCATTTTGATAACTGAATCACCGACTTGTAGATAAAACCTAAACTGCTTCTGCTGCTGACTTAGAAACTTTATAATTGACACCAAGCTTTATATACAATATACACAATAATAAAGCTAAATGTTGTCAGCTTGTAACAATAATGTAATAATAAACTTTTGTATATAACACTAAAATTATAAAAATAAATTCCGACACAACCTACGTTCATATATTGCTAAGAACCATTATGATCAAGGTAGCTTTCAAACATAAAAAAACGCTTTCAAGTCAGTCTATGCGTTCAAAAGTTATGATGGCACACACAAACGTCAAACTTATAAAAATCTTTATCCGTGGAGGATCAAAACGGAGGTACTTTTTAACTTTTTTTCTTATAACGTTGTGCTCTCACATTCCGGGTTGGCATAGATGTGCAATAAACCTATAAACAAGCTTTATGGTTAGGAAATTTATAATAATATGGCAAAAGATACAATAAAATACGAAAAATAGACCAAAAATGGAAATTATAAGTGCAACAGACTAATAACAGATATTATAAACAAATACTTCAAAACTGTAGTCTGTAGAAAAAACAATGCGTATCAAAAACATAAATGTAAAATTATAGCCAAGTTCTGTATTAAGAATATGCGTCATCGCTGAATAAAGAATTAGGATTTATATAGGTGCACAAATTCCATGTTGAAAATTTTAAAATTTTAGAAACATGAACACAAAATTCGAACACACGATATGACTAGGAATATAAATGTTAAATTTATAATAATCGAATTAAGAAAATATCAGAAATAGATTAAAAAAGTAGAGTAGGTAATTTCTTTTCTCAGTAACAGCTATCTATTATTTTGGTTATTAATACAAATATTAACAAAAAACACGTTTAACGATGCACTATCGACTCAGATATATTTTTATAGTATCTTCACGCCTTTATCCCCGAAGAGGTAGGCCGAGTCACGACCAGAGAACCCACGACTAGCCGAAAACACTAAGTCCCACAATGTGATATGTAGCAAACCTATCGCCATCCAGGCACATATCCAATCCCGAGCAACGTTTTTTTTATAAGAAAATTGGAAAAACCTAATTAATTAATTTTATTGTTATATAACGATTGCCTATTAAAATTTTGCAGGGAAATAAACAATCAAACTTAATGGAAGGAAAAGCCATAAATACAAGAAATATTACGATATAGCATCTGTAATATATATGAAGCCGTAGTTTAATTACGAAAATTTACAATTGCACCACGCTTTTACTCTTAACATTTTTCACGTTTACTATTTATATTCCGACAATGTTTCATAATTACGGAATAACTAAAAGGTACAATTTAAAAACTGTATCACAAGTTATTGTTTTCAGGTCTTGTATTATGAGCCAAACATTATGGTGGGTAGTAGCGCTAAAGAAGCCAGAAGCTACATCAAATTCTAGAAACCAGTACCAAAAGTACAGGTTTTATTTCAGTATTTAGTACCGGTATTAACAGTACCAGTAACACCAATGGTACCGGTATCGTACCAAGGCTAGTAGTACCGGTACTGAAAAGTACGGTATGTAAAACCCTGGCTGCAACACCAGGAGTTGTTTAAAAAAATAAGATCTTTTCTCAAAAGTTTGCAAGTTAAACTTGGTTGGAAAAAAGTATCTTTACGTCCATATCCCCGAAGAGGTAGGGAGAGTCACAACCAGGGCACCCACGACTAGCCGTAGATACTAAGTCACACAATGTGATAGGCGGAAAGCCTATCTCCAACTGTGCAGATATCATATCCCGAGCAACGTTTTTTTAGAAAATAGGAAAAACCCAATTTTTCTTTTTGTTGGAAAAAACTGTCTAAAATCTATATACGCACGTCTCGTTCTTAAAAGAAACAAGTATTCAACTAGCTGTAGGTCTATTACACGATGGGTTTCGCTGTCAGATTCATCAGTCATTGAATGACGTTTGAATGATGGTTTACAAAAAAAATGCATGTAGACGTCATTCACCGCCTTACCAGGTTATGCGTCGGTCAATTCAGTAACTATGGAAGAACCGATATTAAAATCTATCATAATATAATAGCATACTAAGAGATTTTTACTTTACTTACTGATAATTGACAAACTAGCCGACGTGACCACTTAGTTCGGCAAAAAGCATCACATATTTCCGCTTTTAATCTACTTAGGAAAAATGAAAAAAAAGGATATATGTTCGACTCACGTGCTATGTATGCTTGTCGATTTTTATGTCATTTCTGAACTGATTTTATATCGACGATTATATAATCGCATGCGCAGATTGGTGACTCATACTAGATACAACGGTAAGTATTAACGCGGACCATTTTAAATTAATTTTCATAAAAGCATATATAAAAGTTTAGCAATTAATATTTAAAAATACGCTATCATTTTTGCCCTAACTCCCTAATATAAAAATTTGGCTGGTCTTTTGAATGTCTCTCTCTATAAAAATCATAAAAGCCGCGCAGTATAGCACGGAGGACGCAATTGTAAATAATTACAAAGACTTGATAAACATTTTAACCCTCCTTCCGTAGTTGGATAAAAACCACTGCGACATAGCGTAATATTTGTAGTCAGAATGTCTAGACAATTCATCGTCGATAATTACTCGTCAGCACGAGCTGTAGACCCCTAACATGAAGTTATCACACTTTCGAAATGTCAAGTCGAAAGCTGATTATTATCGACTTAATTTAGAAAATTCTCAATTTCTCAGTTCTCAGTTCTCGATACATTTCCGAGAGTTTAATGTATCTTAAAAATAATCTATGTATGTTTACAAAAAAATGTGATGTTCACGATGTTAACACGAGGAATAAAAATAATCTAGCCGCATACGAAACTCGTCTCCATAAAAATAGTAAATCCTTTTTGGGATAGTATACGTTTCTACAATAAGCTGCCCATTGGTATTAGAGATTTACCTATAAATAAATTTAAAAAACGGATAAAAGCAAAATTATGTCAATAAGGCTATTATACGGTTTCAGAGTATTAGGAAGATGAACATGTTTGGGGATAGAGGTTTCAATCTCCCATTGCTATTTGTAATGTTATTTGTTGTACCTTTTATTAAAGTTAAAGTAAGATTGTAATTTATATTTTTAATCTAGTTTATATTGTAACTATTATTATGGAAAAAGATAAGACTCGACGGCACTATATACTTAGTACTTAGTTTACATCATCACGCGTTAAAGTAGTGCTCATTTAAGACACAAAGCCGAGTTTCTGATACCTTAATCAATTTAAATCTTCAATTTATATCTTCAAAATAGTTGTTTAACATAAGTTCAGTTTGGACTTCTAAAACTGGGGATAATCTGAATAGAAGTGTGAGTAATGTATGTGTTTATGATAGAATCGCCTCTTTGGTCTAGCGATTCGGCGTCGGACTTGACTTCTAGAGGTCTCACTTTTGATCCCCGGGTCAGGCAACAAAAAAAAATTTGGAAATGCATATTTCAAATATTCTAATAATTATAACGTTTCAGGGATTGGATATATGCCCGGTTTAGATAGGTAGATACGTAAATAAGTTTCAGTTATTTACATATCTACCTACGTTTATCGCTTCTGTGGTCTAGCATTCCGGTGTCCAACTTGACTTGTTAAGGTTCTTAAGGTCTCGGGTTAGATCCCTGGATCGGACAAAAAAAAATTTAAAACGTGTATTTCCAATTTCCAAGCAAAAATAACATTTTCATAACCAAATTTGTGCCTGGTTAGTGATAGATTTGCCACCTGTCACCTTATGGGACTTCGGCTAGTCGCGGGTGTCCTGGTTGTGCCTCTTCCTACATTAGATTCGGGTTTAAATATACTTTTCCATCACAGTTTTAAGTGATTACGATTTGAAATATAGTTCTCTTAGTTACCAGTAGAGGCGCTACTCTTAAACTATCGAATAACATACGAATATGCGAGTATTAGCGCAAATGGTAAGGGCTTAGATTTAGGTCACCACTGGCACCATCGAGCCATGTCGTACAAACTGCATTATTGCATGAAACTTAATGCAATTCCCTGTTGAGACCATTATGGAGAAGCAACATCTTGTTAGGCTAGGCCGAGATAAGCGAAACTGATTAACATTGCGAACGTTGGCAGCTGGTGAATTCTAGAAACTAGTGGTCGCCTGTTGGTCGAAATTCGACCATAGTAAATTTTAATGTCTTGTTGATAAGAACGCTATCTTCATTTCTCTAAACCAACTACTAAACTTTATGAATAGTTAGTGTGCCATCTGTGATCTTTAACCAATATATTCGTTTGTGTGTGTCAAACGCATGGTAATGTGGGTAATGTTTTATTTACTGCTTAAATGTATTTTATAAGCATTATTATAAAAAACATTAGCGTTCTGCACTTCTCCTACACATAAACTATAAGTGTGCCAAATTTCATGCTCCTGCGTCCGCGCTATTTTCGCAAAAAAGGGTCCAAAGTTTTGGCATTACGTATTATTATGTAGATTCCAAGCGTGGTGCGTGAACTATTGAATAAATTGTGTTTGAAAAAAGTTGAAATCATCAATTCTAATCCTAACCCGAGGCTTTGCTCATGTGGCAGTTAATATATTTACTGATTAAAGCATTTTAATAAGGACGTTCATACTAAGTTTCAACCCTTATTTCATCTCCTTAGGGGTAGAATTTCCAGAAACACTTAAATATGTATCTAATATTTTTGATAAGTAGCTCAAAATAAAGTTTCATGTTTATAACTTAAAAAAAATACGGTCTTCCATACAAACTTTCACCTCCTATTTCACCCCGTTAGGGTAGAATTTTTAGAAACGCTTATATACGTATCTACTCATTTTTAATAAGTAGGTAGCCCAAAAATAAAGCTTCATATTTCTATCTTAAATAATAAAGGTCTTTCATACAAACTTTCAACCCCTATCTCAACCCCTTAAGGGTAGGATTTCAAGAATTTCATCCTTAGTGGATGTTTACTCAATAAAACGACCCTTCTCACCAAAATTCATGGCTATAACTTTAACAGTTTTTGCTCGGCGATAATGAGTCAGTCAGTCAGTGAGAACATGTTATAATAAAAGTATAAAGTGAAAGCACACTTTCACTTTATACTTTTATTATAACATGTTTTATTATAACTATAACAACCATAACCTTTGGGCATCGATAACAAACTATCACATAGTTTGTTATCGATGCCCAAAGGTTATGGTCATGTAAAATATCCAGGATTGTATTACTTCAGAATCACCTCGAAATGTTCAATTATAATATACATTCGTTGTCACTTTCACTTTATCTGTCTTGACTTTGATATATGTTTTATATGATAAGATAGCAAACAAGAACACGGCTTCACAGATAATAAGAAAAAAATATGGGCTATATTCACCATAGATGTAGTAGGTGCGTCGCCCTCTTATGTAAGTCTACTGGCTACCACCAGTGGCCTTGATGGTAATGACAATTTTACTTTTGCTCGCTTCTTATGAGCTACCTGGCACTTTTGATGTCCGACCCGGTTTGGTTCCAGGTCGGGCAATAAAAAGAAAATGTGGTTTTGGTTGGAAAAGTGCCGGGGTAGCGATAGGCTTGCCACCTATCACATTGTGGGAGTGTCTTCGGCTAGTCGTGGATATCTTGGTTATGCCTCTGTCTACATCTTCGGGGATATGGGCGTGAAGATACTTATTTTTTACCCGCGAACCTAACCTGAGATTTCAAGCAGTCAAAGCTAACACTGGACCATATACCATAGGGGCGACTTAGTATATTTATCGTCTACTTCTTTCTAGAATATCATAAAATAACTCTCATTAAAATGTCACTCCACACCTACGCCTGAGGTCTTGGCTGAGAAAAACGAAAATCAAAAATTGAACGGCCGGCTAATTTATGGAGGTCGTACGGTCAGGAAGGCCTATCCATTACTCTATCCTGATTTGTCACGCTAGCTGATTCATTAGACGAGCATTAATCTTCCGGGGAGGTGTGGGGGGGATGAAGCGGTCAAACCAACATGAAATGCTTAAGCCCTGCCTACTGATGAATTTTTGTCTCGCTCTTTTGCAATCAGTAATTAAGTTGGAACTTTGTAAAACTGTTACGAAAAATCATTGTAGTGGTCTTGCGATGTGGTTTTGGCTTTGATTACGTTTTTTTTTATGATATTGGATCGCAAACAAGCAGACGTATTTCCTGGTGGTAAGAAATTCATGTCGCCTAGAGACACCAAAGGTGGTAATGGTGCGTTGCCAATCTAAGGCCGGGATGTAAGGCCTCGAGCAAAAGTCAGTTTACCGGCTACCTTACCCTCCTGCCGGAACACGTCAACAGCAAGCATTGACGTAATGGCGGCAGGAATAGGTAAGGCGGTCGTACCAATCCAGGCAAGTCGCTGCGAAACTCTACCACCTATTGAGATGTCACGGTGTTAGTAACAGTAAGCCTATGCTCGCCTTTTACGAGCTGCCTGGCACAGGAAAGCAGATGGTCCATTCTGCAAAGGAGCCTGGACCAGCATGGGCAAAAAAAAGGACTTAAATGTTTTTAACTCGAAAACTGATAGATTGAAAAAGTAATAAATACACACGTTATGCTTTTATAGCTATTTTATGGTTCTTCCTTTTGATGATGATTAAATATATAGTTTACCACCAGATCAGTTTTAATCAGTGAAACTTACCTTGTTTTGAAGTTGTCGAGTCGCTGCGAAACTTTGTCAGATGTCACAGTGCTAGTGACGGTGAGCCTATGCTCGTCTTTTACGAGCTGCCTGGCAGGAAGGCAGATGGTCTATTCTACAAAGGAGCCCGGACCAACACGGGGAGAAAGGTCTTGGCTTCGATTCCCTGGTTGGGTGATTGAAAATGTAATGTTTAAATCTACTAATGTTATAAAGAGAAAAGATTTGATTCTTTGTTCGTTTGAAATGAATAGGCTCCGAAACTACTGGACCGATTTCAAAAATTCCTTCACATTTAGAATGCTACATTATCCCTGAGTGGCATAGGCTTTGTTTCAAAATCGATGCAGTAGAAATCAAGCTTCGCAGGTGAAGTTGCGTGAAACTTCTAGTGTTTGAATAAAAACAACGTTGAAAAGATTGGATAGGTGGCCGGTTGGCAATAGGTTTGTCGCCCATCTCATTTTTGGACTAAGTAACACCATCTATTATCTAATCTGTTTTTTTGTTATGATTTTGGGAAGCAAACAAGCAGATGGATTTCCTGATAGAGATACCAAAGGTGTTAAAAGTGCGTTGCCAACCAGAAGCCAGGTTGTTAGGCCTCGAACAAAAGTTAGTTTACCGGCCACCTTACCCTCCAACACGTCAAAATAGCATTCAGGAGACAACCAAAAATGTTTATTTCATTAAAACTGGGTGATCCAGTTTGTTATCTTAAATTATAAATTCTTCACTTCAGTAAACACATTTTATAGAAAATTAAAATATTAATATATTTCCTGTTTAATACTTATCTACAGGATGCTATAAAAAACTAATGACCTAAATAAACGTCTACCGATAGCTTCTTGCCAATAAATTATGTTGATGCCTGAAGCCCGTGGGGCTTAAAGCTTAGAAATTCAGATTTTTTATCTATTTTGTACAGACGTTACTGTCTTTTTCGTTTCAGCAGAAATCGTGATTAGTATCCACCTAGGGTTTTTTCATTAATATATTAAAATCAAAATAAAATGACGTGGGTAATTGAAACGATTTCCAATAAATGCAGCAATTAGATCGCTCGCTGAAGATAATCTACAAATTGGTTAATCACCTCTGTGGTCTAGCGATCTGGTGTTAAGCTTGACTTCATAAGGTCTCGGGTTTGAACCTCGAGCTGAGCAACCAATAATAAATGTCTTCTCAATTTTTTAGTAAAAATAACTTAGAGAGGGATTAGATACGTGCCCAGTTGAAAATGGAATTACATTGGAGGACTTTGTGTCTTAGTCTAGTTGTAGATAGCCTGGATATACCTCTTCCTACCTGTTCAGGGATATGGGCGTGAATATACCTCTTTTAGACGTCGTAATGTGGAAACTCCATTGACTCAGTCATGATTAGGTGGCAGCATTTGCTTACTTTTGCACTACGCAGAGATACAAATGGCTGATTGAAAGAAAATGGCTGATTATTTAAAACTGTATAAGCTAGAAAAACAGATTGAAACCCAACTTTACGCTTATTTCCCTGAAGTGTCAGGCAGAGGCACAACCAGGGCACCCACGACTAGCCGAAGTCACTAAGTTTTACAATATGATAGGTGGCAAGGCTATCGCCAACCGGCCACATGTCCGGGTGCTTGTTTTCAATCCTGAACGGTATATTAGCCGATATTTTTGCAAACGTGGCCTAAGATCTTGGCCATAATATATCACTGCACCAGTAACATCTGCAGTATATGTAGATGACGGTTGTATTTTACACCCGTATTCAAGAAGCTCATTTGGCTAAGTTATGAAAAAACGCTGTGCGAACTACGACATTGAGCTATGCATTTCTTACCTTAAGCCATCCTATTCATAAACAATACTGAGAACTGGTTATAGAACTAAATAGTGTTAGTTTCAGTGAAAAAATTGTTGTTAATTTCGAAGTTGTTAGCCAAAATCTCTTCTAATTTCATACTTTCCCTTTCGCGCTTCTGTTTCACTAAGTGTTTGGTAATATTCTTGCAACAATGGTACATTTCTTTCTTCAAATCTATCGTACTGATATTCGACTGCAAATATTATGATACACAGTCTAGCCAAGCTTGGGTTAAAGTAAGCGTTAGCCCATATTTCACGTGGACGAAGTCGCAGGCAGAAGCTAGTATTACATAAGCACAAAAGTTGAATCTTAGCACGTAGCAATACTTCCAAATTTGATCTTTGATTGTAGAAATTGGACTTTAGCCTGTAGTCTAGTCTAAATAAATTCATTTGTATAGAGTAGGTTATATTAATTGCACTTTGGGTGAAACTTGCCATATGGTGGATATATCATTGGTGAACTTAAAAATAAAAAGTCACTGATTTTGAACTAGTAATTTTTGTGTATTTGACGAAAATATAAAAAAAATTAATAACTCTTAAAAAAAAATTGTTATTTTGTTAATTTTTAGACCAGGAAATAGTGGCTCATTCGTTTGCAAAATTGTTATAATTCACAATTTTTTTAAAAAAAATCCGGGAGGTATCCCTGATTATAAAAGTGTAAGATGACACTTGATATCTTTTGATGTTATTGTTTAAGCAACGAAAAATTAAATAAGCAAGGAAAAATGCATTTTTTGCAATCAATTTTTTTTACTAAGTATATTTTGAATGAAAAAAGTCCTTACACCCATTATCGTATCTCCAACCCATTAAATGTTATGAATTTTTTAAAATTGAAAATCACCAAAAATTCTGATTTTCTCGAATTAAATAATATAATATAAAAATTAAAAAGCTACAATTTTTCATTTTTTATCAAATATTTAAACTATACTAAATAAGTAACCTAAGTAGATTTGAAAAATTTTATTTTGTTATATGTTTTATTTACGTTATAATAATACGCTTTCCACGCGCATGAGAGAAGTTTTGAGAGAGAAGTTTTTATTTCTCACTCCCAACATTATGTATCTCATCATCACACTCATCTTAGTGTGAGAAAGATCGATGACACGTTTGAAACATTTTTTGGTGTATTTTAGCAATAATACCTAAAAATTTATTACTGTTTCTAATATTAGCCTATTGAATTGCCAATTAATAATTTTGTGTAATGAGATTTTTATTAATTTTTATCAATTCAAAAAATTAAAAAAAAAGGAAAATTCAATAGGCTAATATTAGAAACAGTAATAATTTTTTAATGTATTATTGCTAAAAAACAGCAAAAAATGTTTCAAGCGTGTCATCGGTCTTTCTCTCACTCATCTTATACATAGAGTTGGAAGTGAGATAAAAATAATTCTCTCTCAAAACTTCTCTCATGCGCGTAGAAAGCGTATTGTTATAACGTAAATAAAACATTGAACAAAATAAAAATTTTCAAATCTACTTAGGTTACTTTGTTAAGTATAGTTTAAACATTTCATAAAAAAATGAAAAATTATAATATTTTAATGTTTATGGTATATTATTTAATGCAAGAAAATCAGAACTTTTAGTGATTTTCAATTTTAAAAAATTCATAACAATTAATGGGTTGGAGATACGATAATGGGTGTAAGGACTTTTTTCATTCAAAATATTGTAAAGAATAAAAAAAAATTGATTGCAAAAAATGCATTTTTTCTTGCTTATTTTATTTTTCGTTGTTTAAACAATAACATCAAAAGATATCAAGGTCATCTTACACTTTTATAATCAGGGATACCTCCCGGACTTTTTTTAAAAAAAATTGTGAATTATAACAATTTTGCAAACGAATGCGCCACCATGCCCTGCACACTATTTAGAAACAGTGGTGTATTTTAGAATTATATACTCACAATGATAATAATATCCAGTAAAAAGTTATAATTTTAGTGGATATTTACTTTTTTATATAAAATATATTTTTTTTAAGAAACTCAGATCCGAAATCGAGGATTGCGAGTATTTACAGTAGATAATATTTGCATTTTTAAGCATGCGTAAAAATGCCTCGAGTGTCTTCAGCGCACGTCTAAAAAATAAAAAAAAATTCAATTAGTTACTATAAAGTCAATAAGGTAAAAACTTAGTACATGTTAAAAGCTATTGTTTAGAGCATATAAACATCAAAACCCCAAAAGTGCTATTTTGTAAGTCATATTTTTTAAAATTTTGACGAAAATCATTACACATCTTTTGATATAAACAATTTCTACGGAATTTTATTATATTTTTACGGTATTTTAGATATACTGGCACAGTCCTGTAACCTGTGAATATACCAGACATTTCTCTCATGCATTAAAAATACTTTTCCCTTGGGTAGGGGACATGTTGTTTTACGGGGTAAAAGTTTACAAGTAGGCACGTGTTGTGCCCGAAGCAAATATTTGTGTGTTGAACGTAAATGTTTGCTCCTGAATCCTATATCACCTACATTTATTTTTCCATTATTTATAGCATGCAGTCAAATATTCTTTCACATTCTTACAAAGCTCTTTTTCAAAATGTTTTAGTCAAGATTTTAATGTTTCGAAAACTATTGCCTTACCCCGTTCTGTTACTATTTTTCCCCGTGTTGGTCCGGGCTTCTTTGTAGAATAGACCATCTGCCTTCCTTGCCAGGCAGCTCGTAAAAGGCGAGCATAGGCTCACCATCACTAACACCGTGACATCCCACTAGGTGGTAGAGTTTGGCAACGACTCGCCCGGATTGGTACTACCGCCTTACCTATTCCTGCCGCCATAACGTCATGACGTGTTCCGGTTCGGAGGGTAAGGTAGCCGGTAAACTTACTTTTGCTCGAGGCCTAACATCCCGACCTCAGGTTGGCAACGCACCATTACCACATTTGGTGTCTCTAGGCGGCGTGAATTTCTTACCAACAGGAACTCCGTCAGCTTGTTTGCCTTCCTATAACATAAAAAAAAAACCTTTTTCAGTCGACGGAGCGTCTGTGTTGTCATTGTTGTGCTCCGGTTTAGTGGTAAGTACTGTTACTTACTTAAGCAAGAGACTTCACATGCCTGTTGTTATATAATCTATGATCAATTCGTCAATTCGATCAATAATCTCGTCTTTTATTTAAATAAGTCCAATATCCTCATGCTCCTGAATACCTTCATCACGTTCCACGCCAGTAACTTGCCAACGTCCATGTTATAGTAAATATTTAAGTAAATTTTGAGTAAATTGTTATGGTTTTTGTTGATAGAAAGTTCTTATCCAATGACAATGTCTGTGTCGTTTAAATATTTATGTAATTAGTAGAGCATCTTTTTTTTTATCATTTCTCTGTTTGATATTTTAGTTTTGTATTTTATTCGCCTCTATAGCCTTGCGTTCCAGTATCGGTCTTCACTTCATGAGGTACCGCATTCGATCCCCAACAAAAAATGTTTTTTTTTTCAATTTGCTAATAAAAGCAACATTTTTCGGGATTGTAAGTTTATGTAACCGATCGGCGTTAGATTTGCCAACTATCACATTGTACGACTTCTTGTCTTTGGCTAGTCATAGGTGTCTTGATTGTACCTCTACCTATCACTTCAGGGAAACAGGCGTAAAGTTGGATTTGGATCTGTTTTTCTAGCTTATACAGTGTTAAATAATCAGCCATTTTCTTTCAATCAGCCATTTGTATTTCTGCGTAGTGCAAAGGTAGTCTCTATTCATTACACGAAACATCAACTCATCTGGCGACCTTTTCCGTGAAACTGTACAAATAAAATTAGTAGCAAATTCAGGAATTGATATTTACGCTGAGAATACAAAACAGGTCCGACATTACCATTTTACGAACTGCAATCAATAGCTATAGCTAGATTAAACTACTAACTACGATATAAGCGCTGTAAACTGCAAAAACATATAGTCCAATTTCATTATTACATGATTTATTTAAATGTAAAAAAAATACGTACAAAACAAATATATTATAATATTGTCGATCAATCTTACATAGAACTAAAATCTTTAAATTATTATGTATGATCCTACTTACCTAAATTAAAGAGACATCAAATGCACCAAAAATTAGCGAAGAAGCCAACATACAAAATAAAGCACCGAGTTGATTATGTGCTGCTTTGTTGTTATTAGTGATTAGTGCAAAATTAAATGCACTGCAAATAACACTAAAATGTGTTTTTTTTTAGAATAACATTGTTTATATAGGTACAAATCTAGATGCGCAAATAGCTTCACCCACAGTTTTAATCTAGATTAATTTCAAATACGAGTATTCCTTCACAAAGGGACAAAAATTGACCATATCCTGCTCAGCATCATAATATACTAGCCCCGTGATGCAATCGGATACAATTAAAACGGACTCGATTAAATAATCATTAAAACTCCAAAAACATTAAACATGTTAAAAATTTTTGTTTACATTTTAAGACGCGGAATTTGCCTACACATTTTATGCAGTTTTTAGTAATAGATACAATAATTTACAAAAAATCTTTTGCACGTGTTACTCACTTCGTAAAAATAGAATCAAAATTTGTGCTAATTGAAATGTGAACGAGGGACAATTTCAAGCTTTTCTATAATTAAGTTATCGTCATTGTGATTTATCGTTGGGCTAAAGAATTTTATGTCACTGACGTTTACTAAATCCAAAATAGCGTGGCTTTATTTCCGAGCTGTTTTACGGCATTCCCACCTAATCTAGATAGTGATATATTGATCGATGGTGTTCCGGCAAACTAACAACCTGGAGACTCACGGGACATGCTTTATATTCAACAACTATAACGAAAGTACTACCTAGAACTAAATAATTATGGTTTTCAAATGAAAATAAAATATTAGATTACTTTGATTTTGTCCTGAGGAATACCTACACATTACAATTACGTACTGCATTTTATTCCGATTGTGATATGATTATTTTTATTCTGTGCTATTTTTTATTTGACTACGTAAGCCTAATGGTTTTTTTTATATTATAGGAAGGCAAACAAGCAGACGGATACCCTGACGATAAAAAAATCACGCTGACTTGACGCTGAATGGTGTCTCTAACCAAAGGTAGTAATGGTGCGTTGCCAACCCAAGAACCTCGAGCAAAAGTAAGTTTACCGGCTACCTTATCCTCCAAACCGTAACACGTCATGACGATATGGCGGCAGGAATAGGTAATGCGGTGGTACCTATCCGGGCGAGTCGCTGCGAAACTCTACCACCTATACTCTACTAGTTAGATGTCACGGTGTTAGTAATGGTAAACCTATGCTAGCCTTTTACGAGCTGCCTGGCAAGGAAGGCAGTTTGTCTTTGTCCCGGACCAACACGGGGAAAAAATGGTAAAACGAAAACTTATAGGATTGCTTATTTAATCCTCAAACTATTATGGTAGTAGAGTTTCGCAGCGACTCGCCCGGATTGGTACCACCGCCTAACCTATTCCTGCCGCCATAACACGTCATGATGTGTTGCTGATCGAAGGATAAGGTAGCCGGTAAACTTACTTTTGCTCGAGGCCTAACATCCTGACCTCAGTTTGGCAGCGCACCATTACCACCTTTGGTGTCTCTAGGCGGCGTGAATTTCTTTCCATCAGGAAATTCGTCTGCTTATTGGCCTTCCTATAACATAACATAGTATATATATATTAGAATTACATAGCTGAAACTGGGTAGGAACATGTATCTATTGAAACGCGAAACGATAAAAAATATATTAAGCGGGTGCTCACCATAAGTGGAAGTAGGACCAAAAAATATTTATGTCATTATATTTCATTTCCAGCACATATAGGTGACTCTAAAATGACAATGAGGTTTCTAAACCCAGGTTTTCTTAAAGTTAATCGCTCGAGGGATACTTTTCCAAAATGGCGAAATGTACAGCCCTCCTCTGACCCGTCTAACTTCTGAAACAAAGTAGTGAAAAATCGAAAAAAAAATAATGCAGATTTCAATAAAAACTTTAAACTAAAAATGGTTGGACCGTGTTGCAAGCAACAATGATTGATAAACCGCATATCAAAAAACGCAAATATTACTATTGAATTTATAATTTGTATAAAACACTAGCTGTTTCTAGTGGCTTCGATTGCATCGAAGTCATAAAAAGTATCACATGTTACATTTATTATATCTTCAAAAACATGGGTACAAAATTTCGTAATTATTGGTTAAGTAGTTGCTGCGAGAAACTGTAAGAAATAAGCTTACATTCGCATTGGTAATATTAGTAGGGATTATGAAAAACAAATTTTCTTTTTCCTGTTGAAAAATAATTATAGCATTTAGGGATATCACATCAAGAATTACTTGATACTCTCAATATATATGAATGACTTGATATTATAATATTGTATAGTAGTGGCCCGCCCCGGCTTCGCACGGTTATGAAATATACGTATAAACCTTCCTCTTCAATCACTTTATCTATTAAAATAACATAGAGACAGAGGAAGCGACTTTGTTTTATACTATGTAGTGATGGCAGTGTCATGTTTTTGAAATGAAGATGGCGTTCTTATCAACCAGATATTAAAATTTATTATTGTCGAATTTCGACCAATAGGTGACCACTAGTAGTAATTAAAATATGACATTTGTACTTAACCAAGTTATTTCAATCAAGTCAATAAAACCAGCACATAGCACGTCATTTTTTAATTAACATTTAAATTGAAAAACCCCAAAAAAATATTTGACTGGTGGTAATTAAGCAACATTATTCCAAAACTCAATTCTGGCGTGAAAACTAGAATATTAACACAGTTGTAGGTTGTTTTTAGTATTTAAGTGTAATTAAAGTCTGTATTTAAGTAAAAAGTATTAAACCTCGGCTTAAATGCTAATTCTCACGCGAAAGTAACTTTGTAATATGTTAGTGGGGTAAAACTTATGCTGTTAAATAGGAAATTTAGGTAATAAACGAATTTTCCAGGTGGTAGAGTCACAGTGTAAATATGGAACAGTATGGAAATTAAGCCTAATTGCTAAAATAGTTACCAACATTCCATTGAACCAGTAGATTTGTCAAGTCTTTTTTAATTGAATTGCAGCAGCTGTATGTGTTTTTTTGTGATATTGAAAAGCAAACAAGCAGACGGATTTCCTGATGGTAAGAAATTTACGCCGCCTAGAGACACCAAAGGTGGTAATGGTGCGTTGTCAACCTGAGGCCGGGATGTTAGGCCTTGAGCAAAATTAAGTTTACCGGCTACCCACCCTCCAAACTGGAACACGTCATGACGTTATGGCGGCAGGAATAGGTAAGGCGGTGGTATCAATCCGGGTGAGTCGCTGCGAAACTCTAAAACCTAGTCAGATGTCACGGTGTTAGTGATGATAAGCCTATGCTCGCCTTTTACGAGATGCCTGGCAGAAAGGCAGATAGTCTATTCTGCAAAGGAGCCCGGACCAACAAGGGTATAAGGGTAAGGGATATAGTTATCATATATTTTAAGTAGGTAATCTGATGGCGTCGGTTAATCCCAGCAAAAGACGAGTGAAGACGCTCGTGGCATTTTTAAAAAGATCGCTTACACAAATAACTTGACCACTTGTCTTTTCTGCGGCATTCGTAATTACAGCACCGCTAAAACCGCTTAGGCGTCTCGTCGATGCGTTTGCTTGTGTGAGTATACCGTGTCGAACGTTGTGCTATTTCTTGTACTATATTAGCATGGTATATTGATTGCCATGATATTCATATCAGACATCACAAAAGTGCATATCATTACAAAAAAAATGTACAAGCTTTAGAATCCATAAAAACAAATGTGAAGTTATGTGTACCTAGTGTGTGTAGTTATATATACTAGCAGCACGTTTTGATGTCCGTTTTTACGTTAATATTACTTATGTAAATATTTGCTTTTTCGTCTTATGGCAACGTTTTAACAAGGCTAACTTTCCATACCAGTCATAAATACAAAAATTTGTAAATTCGACTCATATTTGGTTATATTTTTATCGATAACTAGCTGAACTGACGGATGTTGTGCTGCCATAACCATGAATATCGTTTTTTATATGAACCTTCTCCTCAGAATAACCTAAAAACAACGAAAGGATTCAAAATTAGTTAATCCGTTCACTCATGATCAAGTGATCTAGTAAAATAGCAATATTTTTTGTAGACAAGACGTTCTGCGACGAGAGCACTATCTGATCCGGCAGACGTTGTTCTGGTATATTTTTAATGTGATATTAGTAAAAGAAATTGCGGTAAGTCACCCTTATCACTAAGGGGTATGAAAAATATATACTTATTAGCCGATTCTCAGACCTACTTAATATACTCACAAAATTTCATGAGAACTGGTCAAGCCGTTTCGGAGGAATAAAGCAACAAACACTGTGACACGACGAGATTCAAAAGAGAATGATGATGAACTTTCATTTAGTTTTCAATCGGTTATATGCAGACGAAGTCGCAGGTAAATAGCTAGCCCTGAAAACAATGTTCACGATTTACTTTTCACTTCAAACTCATTAGACTTATACCTGGAAGTATTCATAAAATAAATTGCATCTTAGTATACCTTCAACAGAATTCAAACTAGCGTTATTTTTAAAGAAAAGCTTTGAAATTAAAAAGCTCTTTATTTATTCAAGGAGAGAGAAACTTTGTAGCGTTCAGAGTCGCTTCCGCTGTACCGAGCGAATAATACCAAACTAGCATTTCCCTGCTATTCCAGAAATTGTTATAAGCTATGGCAATCCAAAACAGAGAAATTGGTCTTACAAAGATTGGAACTTTCAGCCTCAATTTTTATCTTGTAGAACTGATGTATCTATTTTTTTGTTAATATCTTTAAAAGATTTAATATAATAATAATTATAAATATTAGAGGCCCGCAAACTTCTAATCGCTGGACTAATATTTTGTTCGTGGGAAAAATTAAAGTATTGTTTTTCCTAATTTCTCTGCAATTTTCTCGATTTTCGTTATAAGCTATGGCAATTCAATACAGAGAAATTGGTCTTAGAAAGATTGGAACTTTCAGTTTACATTTTTATCTCTTAGAACGAATGTATACCTAAACTTGTTTTAGTTAATTTCCTTAAAAGCTGTTTGTATTTATTAATATTAACCGCCAACAAACTTCTAATCGCTGGACTAATAGTTTGTTCATGGGATAAATTAAAGAAATTTTTTTTCAATTTACCTACAAGTTTACCGATTTTCCTCTTCTGACAGTAACTAATACAACAAAAATTATTAACATAACTGGTCCATCCATTCACGCGTGTTGCGATGACCAAAGGAAATAGAGATTCATTTTTGTATATGTATAGATAATCGAATCCGTGGTTTCCGTGGCGTTGGACTTGACTTCATGAGGTCCTGTGCTCGAACCTCGGGTGAGGCTATAAAAAAGAAAATGTGTTTTCTAAAAAAACAATGTTATCCATATTTGGCTATGTGCCTGGTTGGCCATAGGTTTGCGACCTATCACATTGTGGATTTTAGTGTCTTCGGCTAGTTGCGAGTGGCCTGATTACGCCTCCGCTTCTTGGGGATATGGGCAAGGCAAACATTTAAATTTTTCTCATACGAGCTGAACGGGTGCAACAAAGTTTGCCATAACAGCTTGTTAATAATCCTGTTAATATCCTATAAATGCAAAAGTTTGTCTGTTTGTTTGTTTGTTACGATTTCACGCAAAAATTGATGAACCAATTTTCCTAAAATAAGGCACGCACATCAAGGGTAACTTGGATACTTTTCATCCCAAAATATAATCCTGAAGGACCATTAACCACGCGGGCAACGCCGCGATCTACAGCTAGTTTATAAAAAAAATGGCGAACTCAGCGTAGAACTTTTAATTACGTAGCTTTGTTTCACTTAAACATGATTTTCATATTTTAGGGGTTTATTTTTAAAACGATAATTATTGTTATTATATTGTATTTTAATTACTCAATGTCATTTTAAAATTATAAAAAAACGAATTGTATGGCCATAATTAAAATAACTACACATTACATCAGATATTCAATTTGATATATTTTTAGTTACAGAGAAAATGTCAAGGCTTTCTAAAGTTACAAACAAGTTTGGTTGACCCGAAACTTTGTCACCGTAACAAAGTAATTAGCCCTAAGTATTCTGTTGAATTTGGGATTACAAATTCTTAATTATTTCAACAAAAACCCCATTTTTAACTGACTCCAAAAAAGGAGCAGCTTCTCAATTCGACTGTTTCTTTTTTGGATGTTTGTTATGCGTTTACTGGGCCAATAGCCAACCGTTTTTTTTTGGGGTTCGTAGTTCTTTTTTGGGGTTCCATACCCAAAGGGTAAAAACAGACCCTATTACTAAGCCACCACTGTCTGTCTGCCCAGGCTGTATCTCAAAAACCGTGCCCGTGAAAAATTAAAAAAATAAAACATTAAGGTGTGTCCCCATACAATAAGTTTTTTTTGTGTTGTAGATCCCTACCCAAACGTGACGCAGCAAGGCACTCCACCACCAGTAATAATTAAGTTCATTTAAATATTTATCAGGTATCAAAGACAGATTTTTAACATAATTAAGTTTTCTTGTCCTGGGTCTATTTTTTTTGTTTCTATAAAATTTGGAGAACAAAGTCCGTTATTTCACTAAAAATTATAAGATTTTAATTATTTAAAAAATAAATTAATTTGTGCCGGCAGAAGTGAAAACTTGAATATTAACGTTGTGCATTTTTGATATTTTGGAATAGTGAGGGAATAATTTTGCATGAACTGCTTTAATTATCAATGCAAAGCATGAAAGTACTATCATTGAAGTTGTAGAATACAATATTCATATACTGCGCTATCGTACACAAACATGACAAAACGAACATTCGCGTAAGCGCCCTGCGCCGTCTAATCGAAACAGCAGGCGCAGGCATACATTTTCGACACGCCATAGAATGAAAAGTCTGCTACGCCGCGCCGGCTGTTTACTTTCCATCCGTCTTACAAATTTTCGAACAGGTCACGTGTCCTGTTGCGAGTTTGAAAGTTTTTAAATATATCAAAAAAAGTGCGCAACGCTGCTAAAGAAGTTTTTACTTCAAAATTAATTAAAATGTATTAGATTTCATTAAAAATCTACATACTTTCAATTTAATGTATTTTAAATACATTTTAAGGCGTCCCAAAGTTAAAAACAAGTTGACCCGAAACTTTGTCAGTGTAACAATGTAATTAGCCTCCAGGATTTTGTCGGATCCCAACTTGTTACAAATTCCCTATCATTTTCTCTCGTCGACCCAAAATAACTCGTATGATTTCTTAGAGACGTTTAATTTATAAACTTACTGTTTTTTTGTTTTTAAACTTCTTTATGGCTGCTGTGGTCTATCGATCCGGCATCGGCCTTGACTTTTTGAGGTCCCTGGTCGGGCAATAAAAAAATTGAAAATGTATATTATCAATCTATAATATAAAAATGAATCGCTAAATGTGTTGGTAAGCGCATAACTTCCGAACGACTTTACCAATTTCGCTAATTCTTTTTTTATTGTGTTCATTTCTATCAGGAGAAGGTTCTTATATAGAGAAAAACCGGGAAAGTTGCAAGGAAACTGGGAAAAATAATACTTCATTATTTCCCATACTGAATGGGTGAAACGAGGTTCGCCGGAACAGCTAGTTTTCTAATAAAAATACTGTTGCCTAGGATTGGATATGTGCCCGGTTGGCGATAGGTTTGCCACCTAGCACATTGTGGGACTTGATGTCTTCGACTAATCGTGGGTATCCTACTTGTGCCTCTACCTATCTCGTCGGGGATATGGGCGTAAAAAGATGCTTATCGACCTATTAGAGAAACGTGTCGTCACATTTCTCTGTGACATTCATTTCTAGTTACTCCCATAAAAAATCACTGCATGTTATCGCCGAATTTCACACTGCGTTCTTTGTGATTTTTGTTTCGTCGGGATATTTCACGAGGTGATTGCTACACGTGATACACAAAGTTTTCTTTAAGCTGATATCATATTATCCAAAATGTCCAATCGGCCGCGACTGACACAATATATGTACAGACCGTCCGCGGATGCTTCCGGCTGACAAAAACATTAAGTGCAGCTGATATCTTTCAGATATCTGAACATTTAAGGTGACATCCGCTACTTACGTCCGACATTTTGCAAGGCTCAGTGTACTTTCATTATCTAGATACTCTAAGAGGCTGTAAGACGCGTCCGTAAGCCGCGTCCGACAATGCGTTTCCAGTTTTACACTCCACGAAATATTATGCCTTAAAAATCACATTCCTTAATAGATGGTAGTGTACGGTAGATAGGACAAATAATTAATCTTCCTTTAAATTCATGTATAATAAATTATGAAACTTATGTTTGTAAATAAATAAAATGTTTATTAAAAATGTAAATAAGTGTTGCGATTTAAATGTACATTTTTTATAGAAATATGTAACTTCATAAAATTTAACTAAATATTTGCACACCACAATGTGGTAGAACATGTTGTATTCTTAAATATCTTTATAACAACTTTTGACACACATATTCCGCAAATAAATAATTTTCATTTCATTTCATTTCAGATATTTATAAATTAATCTTTTCGTTAAACAACGGATAAACTAAAATCGAACTTCAAAATAAGATAAGTTTGTTTAATAATTAAAACTGGTCTGCTGGTAAACTGTATGTTGTATTATCATCAAAAAGAGGAACTATAAAATAGCTATAAAAGCATATATTTATTTATGTTTTATTACTTTTTTATTCTATCAGTTTTGTAGTTTAAAAGTATGGTAATACGAGTTAAAAACATTTACCCACAAGTAGTCGTGAAAATCGAAATCGATATCGCGGTTAGAGCTAGTCAGGTAAATGTTAAGATGGTTTAAAACCAGGAAAAGTTTTGAACAGATTAAGTGCAAACTGTGATAAACTAAACCACTTACGTCTTGTTTCCGAAACGCTAATCAAGTTTAATCTACTGTTTAGCTCTTCATAACGGCTACGTAAGATAAGATCTATTTAGATGTCTAAATACTTAATGACAGAGAAAAACATAATAGAAAAATTATAGCAGTAGTACTATTTAAATTATGCGCTTTGGCTTTATTCGTCAAGGTTCGAAAATCCAAATGCATTTTAAAGATATCTATATAGGGTTGTTATTTCGTAAGTAATCATTTTGTTTAAATTTAGATTTGGTCAGCTAATTTAAAAATGAAAGCAAAAATTGTAAAAAGAGTAAAAAGTGAAAAGTCAAAGCGCATAATTTAAATAGCAGTACTGTAATAAACGTCACATATATTTCAGAAAAATAAACAAAAAGATGAACTTCTCATGACGCGTCTTAACGAATGTCACTTTAAACTTTGAATACTTTTCAATTCAAATTACACATATAAGACAAGAACTTTCTGCAACAAGGCTCGTGCAAGCGATTAAGTTAAAAGTTTTGGACGAACTCCATCAAACACATTATCTAGGATTAAACGTTCAATAGAAAGCTTAATGAAATTCACGAAAGATTAAGATGGAATGAACAAGTTTGATATATCCAAAGTTAGTGAGGTTGGCAATGGCCGTCGTGTGTTTGTTCTTGAGATTGCCAGGGTGAAACTTGAGAGTGTTTGCCGGTTTTGAGGGCGGCGGGTAAACACTCGTCTTAAACGTACCAACTTTAACGAGCCAACATAAAATATCCAGATTTTAGTATTATATTTGCTTGATAAAACCCAGGAAACGTTGGAATGCTAGAGAAAAATTTTATAGAGTACAAGTTTAAAAAAATAAGAATCTTTATGAACGAATCTAGGTGGGTAGACCCAGCCAAGGGCCATCGTACCAAACAGGGCACTAACGACTGGTCAAAGACACCAAGCCCCACAATATGATAGGTGGTAAATGTGTGTAATATGTATGTAAGTCCAATGCTGGACTGTACCAGTGTTCCGTTTGATTTGTAGATAGACTAATATTATAAAGCTGAAGAGTCTGTTTGTATGCTTACGCGTTATAATATAAGTTATAACGCGTTAAGCTCAGAAACAACTGATCCTATTTGAAAAACTCTTAGCTTATTCATCGACACAGGCTAAAGGCTATATCATCACACTTAGACCAGTAGGAGTGGAGAACCAATGAAGAATGTTTCAAAATTGGGGGATTTTTACTGTATTGGGATTATCCGCTGCGTTAACCATTTATTAAAGTTTTGGACAAATCGTGTAAACTGCGACACACCTGTAACATCTACGGTGTTTGGAGGTAGTTGTCTTTTACCATCAAGAGAATGACATATTTCCCAATTTTCTAATGCCATTAAAAAAATGTGTCTTAGTTTTTTTCTAAATATTTATTTCGTAAAAAATATATTAAAAAAAACATTTCAAAGTTCATCTTATCTCTAGCGCTGCACAGTTAGACGCGTACGCTCTACATCAACCTATTTTCGAAACTTTGAATTCTATGAGGTGAATAAAATAGTGCTGCAGTACGCAGACAATGGAGGGAAGAGTTCTGTTATCGTGTAGCTTCACGCCAGACAATCGCACGTTATTCTGCGACTTTGTGCTCGAATACACACGATGCTCACTCTCGGATATTGGGTAGGCAAGCGTACGAGTTAAACTGAATGCTTCCACAAAGCGAAAAGTTTACATCGAACTAAATGCATATGCCGTTGTTTGTTTGTTCAACCAAGCCTAACATTCGTCAAGTTGGGAACTTACTGGAGCTTCTGGAATTTCAATACAACTTTTATTTAACGTTATGTAACTGGTTTAAAATAAGGCGGTTTTAGTTTACAAATCTTATTTTCATCGGGCTTTAGAGTACTGGGATGGAAAAACTAGCATCTCGTTTCCAGCACCATTTCATTATTCAAAAACGTATTATATGAGCAATTTATAACTTGGAGGGTAGAGCATCTCTAATTAAGGAGATTAACATCATGACTGTACCTAGTCTATATACACGTACACATGAAAATGTAATAATAATAATAATAATAATTTTATTTCAAACCATAGATCCATAATTGTGTTATGTGTTAGTAACAATTGTTGCCTTATAGACTATATTAGTATTGTTAGTGTACATTTGATATTAAATAAATGACCTACTTAATTAACCCTACTGCAGTCGCTATCCAGTTATGCTGTATAGAGCAGTCGGGCCTGGCAGCAATCATCCCTAGGATACTGTTGTCCCTGGTATGTAATGCACATCAGAAAAAATGTAGAATTATTTACAAAAACAGTAGGGATATAAAGAGTGTAAGCACAAGAAATAAAAATACGATAGCTTTAGAAATGTTTCGGAAAAAAAGTGTTTTATTGGCACTTTCTTACTTGTGTACAACAAAATTCCAGAAAGTGTAAAAAAATATCGAAATAGATTTTAAAAATTATAGCAAAATACGTGACCTAACGAAAAAACAGCAGTAGACAACATATAAAATTTTAATAATATGGTGTTTCAAAATTAAATTAAATTGTATTCAATATTATTTACCATTTTTTTATTGACATTTTTAATTTGATTTTTGACATGTTTTCTATAATTTTTAATAATAAAAATATGCTACTCCATATTTTTTTACTTATAATAATATAATATTTCATAATTTATGTTATGTAATTTTAAATAAGACATTATTGGCTTACAAAGAATGTACTAAGATACTTATTTTTAATAAAAAAAAATCAAATCTATTCAAATCAAGCGGAAGCTTTACTAAAACCCTGTCCAGATAAGGCGTCAAAGGCGCGACTCATTTTACGCATATTTCTACGCTAAAAGGAACTCAAATACTATATACTATATAATAGATACTAAATAATCTGTGTTGTTGCTTGCATACCATTTGTAGAAACATCCTAATCGAAAAGAAAGTCGACGATTTAACGTGCATCCAGTTCTATGGGTTCTATATCCCGTTAGGCTTTTCAGCTTCATCAATATAAAATACCATAACGAAACTATCACGCTTAAATTTGAAATAAACGCGTCCATTTGCCACCAATTAATGTGTTTTATTTTATTCAGGAATGGTGCTCGAGCATCTC
>NJDD01003227.1:6276-24256 GCA_002245505.1 Calephelis nemesis
CTTGCTAGCGCTCTCACCCGCTCCCAACCCCCTTCCCTGGTAGCGCTTACACCCTCCCGCGCCGTTCCCCGCATCCCGCGCATTCTAGAGTTCGTGCCAACTCACGCCCCCACCTTAACCCCTTCAGCTTCAACCATTCTAGATAAAAACTTTACTTCCTCGTTTGCGACGCAATTATAAACATCGTCTTACCTGAAAAAATATCTAATCGGTCCCTGATTCTGTGAAATATCATGCATAGACGTTGACTAAGAACAATAATGCATCGCATACAATGGTTCAATACATGTAATCTACGAAGCATCTGTACCATCTATTGCGAACGTGGAATTGTGGTATGTACGGCTTTTGTTTATAATATATGCGATAATTTCTCTTCGTGGTCAAAGGCTGTGGGTATAATTCTCTAAATTTCAGGTCGCTTTAAAGACAATCCAAAATAAAATAATCTATATATTTTTTGAATGTTTGAACATTGTATTGTACCACTACATTTACATTTATTCTAAATATGGTCAATACATATTTCCTACACATATCAACATTGACATCTTATGCTAATGCTCTATTTATTGTGCTAATGTTTCGCAGCAACTGACTTATTCTTTTAAGTATAGCCAGACTTGATAGACTATGAGTCAACTGAATCATTTTTACGTTCATATTTTGTAGTATTACACATTTAAGTAAATGTTTATATGTTATATAAGGCGCTAAGTAAATACAATAAATATGTTTTTTTTTCAACTGTTACTTTTATCTAAGTAAGTATATTCGAAAATATATTACAGTATAGTCATTTATTTTTTTCTTGACTCAAATATTAGCAAGTGCATGCCCGGTAGCAGTCCACCTTACCTACTTCTGCTCATACAATAGCAATGTTTGGAAAAGGCATGTTTCGGTCTGGAGGGTAGGCCATAGGACAGCGACGCACCTTCAAAATCCTTGGATCCTACGAACCACGGTTTAAGATAACCATTTAGCTATAAATAATATGAACTGAAATTTATAACTCCATTATCACTGAGATTTTGTCATATTAGTTTTCTAAAATAAGACAAACAATTACTTGACATATTGTCTTGTATGTGATCCAAGTTGTGCGTTATTAAAAGCCGAAGAACCTGAAACAGTAACAATACCGTGGCCAACATTATATTACATAAACCTTTTTTGAATACTTCAGACGAGAACTAATTTTTTGATTACAAAAATATCACCAGAAATAAGGATGTTTCAAAGCTGCCTCTTTTATTTTTATTAATGTCATTGGAAAACTCGCTGTTGTTTGGCAGTTAATTCCAATCTTACAACACACATAATAAAACACATGAAATAGTTTGTGAGGTATGAGATTAGGGTCTTATTATTTATATTACAAATCGTACGAATCAACTGAGCTCGTGCTTCTGTGCTGTGGAAGGCGACCTCTTCCGTTGCGTTCGCCGCGAGTAGGGATGCCAGCAAAACATCGATGTTTTAAGACATCAAGGTATCGTTCATAAACATCGATGTTTAACAACAAGTAAACATCGATACATCGTTCATTATCAACGATGTTTTATGAGCGATAATCTATTGCAGTGCCATCTCTTTATAAGTTAATAGGCTCCGTATAATCTTAGTGACTCGCACGCCATTGTATTTTCTATTTTTGCCTCACTCTTACGCTTAAAGTGAGCAAGAGAATGAACCGCTATGTTTGGCGTCCATGTGCAGCTCCGTCGTTCGTGTTTGTGCTTTTTTACCAAATTATTTTTATTTACAGATTTTGATATTCTTTTTCTTGCTGGTAGACTATAACTGTTTTATTTAAAGTATAAGTGTATGCCCGTAATTTTTATTACTAAAACGAATCTAATTCAGTCTATATAGAAAATCGCTTTTTCTCACTATTTTCTATTTGCCGTCAACCCTGCTAATATTCTATAAGAAGTCGTTAAAACATAGATTTATCGTTCATAAACATCGATATTTTCGCCATCGATGTTTTATTTTTAAAAATATCGATATTATAATATCGATATATTTTATGAACGATGTTGCATCCCTAGCCGCAAGCGCCCAGTAAAAATAACATCTTTGTTACCCTTATCAAACGGATCTTTGAAAAAATTACAAATGACGTCACAGCGCGAGGTGCACCACAGTTAATTCGTACGGGTTGTACAAAGTATTGGGCGATTAACAATTGTTAACGATTTAAAAATACCTGAACTACAATCTCAGTATTAGGACCGCATGTGTGAAAGAGAGGTGATCCCAGCTATTACTTTTACAATATAATTGTACTTCCTGCCTTGTTTCTAAGATCTCAATGAATTTTCTTGAAACTTTTATGTTTGTATGTACAAAATGTGTGTTGAAAACAGTGTTATGTGTGTGTTTAAAATGTACTGAAATTTTCGGTGATAAATTTATATATATTAGTTATATTGTTGATTTGCTTATATTTTTTATTTATAATATTATATGTTTGATTTATATTATAGCCTCTGGATTATTAAATCTTATTCGATTTTCCATCGAAAGTTATTGTATAGCAACTATATTTAATATATTTGAAAAGTATCTTAAAAATAAATTTGTTTTTTTTATCCAACAGGATTTACATAGTAGTTAATTTTGCATAACTTTTTATCAGGTCACATTTAAGATTATGCGTGCTTGTTAATAACCGACGCATGGAGCCGGAATAAGGGTTTGCCTTGTATGGGTGAATGTAGGTTTTTATTTCTGTTTTTATTATTTGTTTTAATAATCTTCTTAGATTAATACCCAATAATTTCTAAAATCCCTTCGTAAGCTTTGAAATGGATAGGAGTGTTTTGATCACAGACAGCAAAGAGTTTTTATAGTCACTATTGCCATTTTTCAGGAAATTTGATGTTAGATAGTGACTATTGTATCGAAAATATTTGAATATAAATACACACAGAGATTATTTGATCTTATTATAAATAGTGCTGTTGTGTCACGTTAATATGTCAATATTCATATTCCAAATTTAGACTAAAAATGAAATTCTTTAAATTATTATTTAATCACTTCTGTTGTCTAGCGGTCCGGTTTAGGACTTGACTCCATGAGGTCCCGGTTTCGATACTCGGGTCGGGCAAAAAAAAAGTTTTTTTTTATTTTCTGATTTAAACAATATTGACGATAGGCCTGCTATCTACCACATTGTGAGACTTAGGCCCGATTTCACCAAGAGCCCCTATACTTTAGGGGACCTTTTAACGTATTTTAGGGGACTGTTTTGTATGAAAACAGTCCCATAAGTAACGTTAAAAGGTCCCCTAAAATATAGGGGCTCTTGGTATTTTAGGGGACTGTTTTGTATGAAAACAGTCCCATAAGTAACGTTAAAAGGTCCCCTAAAATAAAGGGGCTCTTGGTGAAATCGGGCATTAGTGTCTTCAACTACTCGTGAGTGATCTGGTTTTACCTCTATCTTTTCGGGGATGTCGGCGTGATGATATATTCTTCTTAAAATTAGACATGCCACTATTTCAATTATCTTTGCTTGACCTGGTTGTACCTCTATCTACCTTTTTGAGGACGTAGGCGTGAAGATATATTTTTTCTGAAATACGACATGCCACTATTTCAATTGTCTTTGCTCGTTGTACGCATGAGAAATGCTTGTTGTTTCGTTAGAAACTGAAAAAACCCTTAACACAAGTACCAATCAGGAGACGTTTTAACATTTATTATCATTGACTAATATGGGGAACCATTACATAAAAACTTTATCGATATATTAAATATCTTGTATATTCTATCGACGAGTCGCTGTGCAATGCGTGTGGGTTAGTTAATACATGTTGTAATTATCGTATATTCTACTTATTTTTGACACTTCTAGAGATGGTCTGCGATATATTTTTAGCGACTAATTTAATTAGTGTAATTTAATCATTGTTAGTTAATATGAATAACATAATGTATTGCACCGGATTTGAGTTACAGTATATAACATTTCCACATTCCAATAAGTGCTCTTATACACGAGCGGCATGTCACCAACGGCATAGGTAACTGCAGCCGCCGACAAGTGGCGACGCTTGAAGTTGTGACGGCAAGCGTTGTCGCCTGTTGACTGCTGCCGCCGACGCGTCGACGACTGCAGTTACCTATGCCGTTGGTGACATGCTGTTCGTGTGAAAGAGCTCTAAGATGTAATGAAATTGTTACATTTTTCAAACGTTGATTTTATAACTTCTGATTACAAGCTCTCATACACAATGACTAATAAATCTTGTATCTGTTGCAAAAACTTGGCATTTTAATGTATTTGTCATGTTAAAAATGACTGTTGTAAGATTTTAGATGTATGTAAGGATATAAAGATATTTTTAAGAAAGTTTGTAGGTCATTCATTAGATGCATTTTGTCGTACATACGGATATATTTCAAGGTATTATTTTGATTTCAATATTTACTTTAGTTATTTTTTTTTTGGTGCTGGAAAAATATATTTATGAATGTGATCAAAAAAGGATACACTTTTAAAGTTTTAACGCGCGAAAGAAAATTATAATAAAGCAAATGTAAATACTATTACAATGGCTACAGTTTAGTATTTCTAATTTTTTTTGTATAACGTCATAAACTTGTTTTTTGTAGCAATATACTTAAAAGTTTTAAATGTTATTTAAAATCACTTCAAAAAAACGTTCCCAGATAAACTAAAATAACAAGTCAAGTTACTTTTGATGTGACACAAAAATCATAGTAATATTTATTGAACTAAATTTTTATCAAAAACGCTACCGTTGAGATGTATAAAATGAAGGAGACTATTGGATTGATTTTAGTCTTTCAGTTCTTAAACTGGTGAGTTTGTTAGTAGTCTTTTAATGTATTGACCAAAAAGTATTCACATAAAAGAAAATCGTATTCATATTTTTTTTTTCATTATATTTAAAAAATAATATATTAAAGTTTGGATTACTAATCTCAACTAATTACGTCTCCATTCTTTTTTTTTATTTAGTCAATTTTTTTTTATAATTAATTAAAATTAGTAGTATTTCTAGAAATTATGAAAAATAATATATTAGGTTGGTATGAGGCTGGTAAATTATATATATTTTATATTATAAACATGGTAGAAGTGTTTATTATATTCTTTTTTTCGTACATTTAAATGTTAATTGTATTAATTACGAATCATTTCTACAAGAATCTATAGTCTGGCAAGGTTGTAATAACCACGAAGTTAGCAACATATTAGCCATTTCAAAAAAAAAAGAAAGGTACAAGAATGAACTGGAACGTTATTTACGAATTATTACCAAGTGATTTTTCACCACTCAATATAATGATATTTTGTGGTGGTAATTTTGCTAAGCACCAACTAAACTTATTTTAAGTTTATGCTTTCTTTTTCTAATAAAAAGAAAAGAGATGAATAATTTTAGACATGTCAACTTGTACCGACTTTAATTAGTGTTTGCCGAGGAATAGATTAAAATATGTAGAAATGTATACAAACTAATCGGGCGGCACTAAACGTTTTGTCTCTTTCTATTACTATTCTTTAAAAAAAAGTTAAAATTAGTTTAGTGAGAACTCAACAAAAACTACCACCAGTAACATCAAAATATGTTTGATTAAAGTCTCTATGCATGTTGGATTCACATAGTTGATAATTCTTCAATATCAGTCGAATACTTAAATAATGTTTGAACATACGAATATTAATGAAACCTTTAAGATTATATTATTTTAATACTTAATGGTCAATAAGTCTTCATTCATTTGTAGCAGCATTTTTAATAGCAGTAGCGTTAATCCATTGGTGTCTCCTAATTTCTGCATTCACAAAGTATATGAGTGGTAAGATTCGACCATGTTATAATGTATTTAAACAATATAATATTATATGTTAATTTTTAATAATTTAATAGAAGATAAGTGCGTAAAGTCTTTGTCCAAATATTGTTACAGTTTTATTTGCATACTTTATTTATTTTAAATTTATATATAAAAATAATATTAAGTACTTATCAAGATCACAAACTTAGATTAAATTGTAACAGAAATATTACAAAAATGTAAATGTTAACAGACAGCATCAAATGATGCTAGCATACAAAACGGCGGGCGAAAATAGTTTGAAATAGCCTAATGTTCACATTGTGCATTAAACAGGTGCATAAAAGTGTTACAAATATGTGAAAAGCCTTTGACAAATGCACTTCACTTTTCTAAATCGTTATTGCAAATTAATATTTGCGTGAAAGTGTACAAAACTTGAGTAGTAAGTCATATGAGAAATTACTCGCAAGTTTACTTGATGTGAGCCTTTACCATGAGTTGGTAGAGATTACGTTCGGTAGATTACGTATCGAAACCTATTACATTTTTGGTCTACAAATTTAGTTCTCTTAGTTACCAATAGAGGCGCTGTTCAAACTTTTTATACGATTTACGGAGATTCTAGCACATTTATAGTAAACTATTATATAGCAACTATAGCGCAGCTATCTCATGGTAAGGGTTCTCGGCCCTTATCATTTATTTACAGCACTACACGAGCGTCTCCATAATATATTTGTATAAAAATGTTAAATAGTTCCTTTACTGGTAACTAAGAAAACTAAATTTCAGACCAAAAATCGCTATAGACATTTTCCATGCGTAAATTACCGACCTTAATCTATATTATCAATAAAATGTAATAAAGCAATTCATGGGAAGGGCTCAGAGCCTTTACCATGAGTCGGTATAAATTACGTTCGGTAAGTTCGGTTACGTGTCGGAATCTGACACTTTTGGTCTTAAAATTTTTCCCTTAGTTACCGGTAGAGGCGCTGTTCAAAGTTGTCATACAAAAATCTGACACTTTTGGTCTAAAAATGTGTTTCTCTTAGTTACCAGTAGAGGCGCTGTTCAAAGTTTTCATACAAATAATTTACAGCGACGGTTGCGGGTATAGTAAACTTGACAAGCAGTCAACTTATGGTAAGAGCTCATTTGAGTCGCTTACAGGTAAAGTCTAGTAAGACAGAAATTAAACTGACTAACTATATTTTTGTTTCATGTGTATAAACTTAACGATTGTATGTGTATTGTTAAATGTTTTATTTCTAAACAGAATTTATTTATTACAAAATCATTTGATTTCTTATTATATCAGTAAGTCAACACTTGGTTTTTATTTATTCCTTTTCATTTCCAATATTACAGCTGTTGTGATTTTGACACGGTATCCTTTAAAATATGTTATATAGCAAGCAAGTATCTTCACGCCCATATCCCCAGAGGCATACCCAGGACACTCACGACTAGCCGAACACAATTTTCTAATTTTTTTGTTGCCCGACTTGGGGATCGAACCCGGGACCAAGAAGTCAAGTCAGACGCCGGACCGCTGAAACACAGAGGCTAGTAATATTACAAATGCGAAAGTTTGCATGTTCGGTTGTTAATCCTTTACGCAAAAACTGCCGAACCGATGTTCATGAAATTTGGGAGAGGGTACGCATAGAGGGTGACTTGAATTAACATATAGGACAGTTTATCTCGGAAAAATGTGCCTGTGGAACCATCAATCACGCGGGCAACAGCTAGAATGCAATATATGTAGTTATATGTGAAGTTGATTTGTATTCTTGCGATTCTGAGCTTGCAATACGAAAAATCATCCAATTAGAAGATCCCGTCATCCGTGACGGTACTTCCAAATATCATACCAACATGTAGCCCCATTTATGTGCAGATAGCAGATGTGTGAGACTGCTATGGGTGTGTTTTTAACCAGGGTTGAGAGAGAGAGAGAGGGTTAAAGCTCTCAGTGTACTTCCATTGGGAGAGCAGACTAAACGTTTACTCTATACTCTAAAGCACAAGGACGTTTAGCGGCAGGAAAAGAAAGGTGCTCGTATCGATCCATATTACTACCATCTAGTACAGGGCTTCCAAAATTGTAGGTCGCGACGCCTTGGGACGTCGTAGCACTTTCCCAGGGGCGTCGCGTGTCAAACCGAGTCAAGTAAGTTATCACTTATCAGAGTCTACGAACCAAACTTGCACTTATAACGGGTAACTATCTTGGTAAAAATATATTATATAAATAAAAGTTGTACTATAATGTATAGTAAAAAATGAAGCCCATCCTCTTTTGGAATAGAGTGGGTTAAGGGACGTCGTTTAAAAATAGGACGTTCTAAGAACGTCACAGTACAGATTAGTTAGGGAAGGATGGACTAGCCTCTTATTCTCTAAGGAATTTAAACAATTTAGTTGATACTAGTGAAGTTATTTGTAGGATTCCGTACCCAAAGGGTAAAAACGGACCCTGTTACTAAGCCTCTGCTGTCTGTGATAGGTAGAAAGCTGAAATTTTTATAAATGATGTATTTCCGTTGCCGCTATAACAACAAATACTAAAAATGAAAAGAAAACATTAAGGTTCCCATACAATAAACGTGATTTTTTCGTATTTTTTTTTGTCAATGTCAAAAACTAAAAAACACTTCAAATTTTCACAGAATGTTTACTTGTATATTACCTTTCAAAATAAATAAATAACAATAAAGTAAATATTAAAGGGGGCTTCCATACTACAAACGTAATTTTTAATAGATTAATGATAGTATGGAACGCGCGATTCCGACTCGCACTTGACCGGTTTTTTATATAATAGGAGGCAAACGAACTAGTAGGTCGCTTGATGGAAAGTGTCCACGGACATCTGCAACACCAGGAGTATCACAGGTGCGTTTTCGAGTTTACGGAATGAGTAAGCTCTTTTCTTTAACGTTCCTGAGTCGTATTCATTTGGGAATACCGCCCTCAGTAACAACCGATTCCGCAAAGGTGTTTCTCGGAGCAAAAAATGTCTGGAATCGCACAGTTGTAGATTGCCACGCATCAAGATATAGGCATACCTTAAACTCAGACGCCTTGTCCAAAGGTGAAACTCAGCGACAGGAATCAAACCAAACCACTTCTCATGATAGATGTAGAAAATACTGAGTGAGACAACATTCCTACACAATTATCAGACCGATTGGTCATTGACAGTTTGAGACGCTCTAAGTTAGATGCAGTAAAAAGGCTGGCTCCTTAGCTGGTGCTGGTGAGCCCTAGCCAAGAGTTGAAAACAGTATTCCATGTGAGGACGAAATTGCATTTTCTTCTTTCTTTACTTATGGCTTTTATCGCGTCAGGCACAATAATTCCGCCAATGTCTTGTGGTGAAAGAGACACAGGAGAGCTTCTTTGCTTTACGGTATGTTCCACAGTTCCTTCGTCTAAGCCACATTCACATAAGGAGTGGTCTATTACTCGATTTTTCCTTAAATGAACAGGGGACGACGAGTGATCCAGTCGTAACCTAATGATGGAAGAGATGGCAGATATATTAACTTTTTTTTAATTTAAAAAACCACGGTTTTTTGGGGATGGAACTTTGTGTGTTGGCATAATATCTGCCTTTATTGTGCCTGCCTGAAATTGCATTTTATCAAGTTGCCAGCGGTGGGTCGACTTCAAGCACTGTCAGTGTTACAGCATTTCTGAGTACTGAGTACACTATGTTTTTTTAAAGGCTGTTTTAGATTTCTTCAGGTGACAACGAAATTGTATGGCGCTTAGCAAGAAATGCGCGTTTACTTATCCAAATACCTTTTAAAAGCTGTTACAAGGAGTTGTAAAAATTCTATACTTCAAAATTAATGATTTTTTTCCTTCCGAATATTGAAGAAATTCTACCAAATAATGAGCAAAATTGAAACTATAAATAAAATGTACAAAACATATATTTAGTATATAAATTTATCTTACGCTATCAACAGTGTATATTATACAATTAAATATTTAAATACATAACAATAACACAATGGACCTCATATATTCAGTCTAATAAGTTTTTTAATAAAAAGGCATGACTTATTTATCTAATAAAACATTCATGTCTTGTACACGAAAACTCACATTGCTTATACTTCAGCATTGGAAATTTTTTTTTGAACATTCTAGAAAGTTATTCACAATAAGAATACAAAAATTGTAATAACTATAAAAATAACATAGGCAGTGTGGATTTCATGACTCAGTTACAATTTTTATAAAGTTATTTATAACATAACAATTAATAAGATATTAATTTTCTTGGTATAAAAGATTATCATCCTATATACATAATAATAATATATATCCTAGCGTAATGGCGAGTAAACAAATTCTGAACCAGTTTAAGTCTTCAGATAACATAACATTTGAACGCTTGCTGCCGCTCATGTTAAAAATCCGCAGCTCATGGTTTACTTTAAATATTTCGAACTGATGAATATAATTTGAAAATAAAAACTGTACCTGAACGGCTGCTTAACAAACGGTTCAGTTTAGATGGTTTTTGAGCTACAGTTTATAAACACATTTTTTTAAAAATAGCAACTGGGTAGTTTACAAAACCTGGAAGATTCTACTGTAATAGAGTCAAAATCATACAAACGATGGAATTTTGAAAGAAAGACTATCCACGGCCAGTACAGAAACATGACATCGTATCACGCAAGTAATAAGCGATTAATTTCAAATGTAACATTTTATACATGTTTATATAATATTATTATGCCTTTATTGTCCTTTTATACAATATTAACCTATACTTAGAGGTCAATGTATTAACCACATATTAACAGAAATGTATTGTTTTTTAATTTTATTCCAGTCGGGGAAAGGCAAAGGATCTGAGTCCATACAGCCACGTCTTCCGTATTAATAAATCATTTCTTATTATATATTTTTTTATCGTTTTATCAAATATCATTTCTTAAAGTCATTAGTCGTAATAAAATGTCTTGTCCGGGTCTTGAGTAAAGCGGTATTCAAGCTCATTTTGTGAGATTTGGCGGCAGCGAGGAAATAAACGATACACTGATTTCTTCATGATTATTTCATTTGTGCCCTTTCGCTGTACAAAACTGTACAAAATGCCACCAAAATTGACTAATTTCACTCATTATTAGCACGAAATTACATAATTATGAAAAATTGACAACTATTCACGATAGCGCCAAAACTCTCCAAAAATGTATTGGTACTGACTAAATTCGAATTGTCATCTGTGAAGAATATCACGTTACTTGCATGAGTATTTTTTTCATAGACAACATTTTGTGCTTAAATAGAATACTTGTCATGTCCCAATCACAGCATAAGTTTTGTTACTGATTGTAAGAGGGAGGGTTACATTTTCGCTGTATCTTACATCAGGGCTGTTACTTACTTAAATTACAACCGATAATTTTGCTTAAAATATAAACAAAAAACTATGGGACGTCTCATTAATAACAAAATAAAGTTGAGAGGTGTCAAGGGACACCCGGATGGAGCAAAGTTCCTTTCGACTAATTAGTGAAGGAGGCTGCCCACCGCACGCGCACAGCTTACTATAGCAAAAAGTGACGTTACAACTTTTCGTGAGAATTTTTCTTCGAACTTCGTTACAAAAGTAATACGTTTTTCGTCAATAAACAAAGTGTTCACAATTCAAAGTTACATACGGTAGTTTACAGATAGTATAGGAGGCAAAAACAAAAACATATTTTGATTACGAATTACTATAAAATGAATGAGAACTTCATTCATTTTATAGTAATCGATGCGCTTGGTATGTTTAATTACATTATATATTTGATATTAACACACACTTGTACTTTTCCAAAACGAATTTCGAATAGCACACAAGTTTATTTTTAATACAGTTTTCATAACACATGATTAGCAAGTATTAGTATCGGTATTATTACAGTTCTAAGAGTACGAATAGTATTTATGGAAATTCTGGAACAATTTTGTATCTGAGATACTAAAAACTATATATTTGTAATTTTACTTATCATTACTGGATGTAAATAAATGCTGAAAATCATGTACCTTAGAAATGAAACCACTATTTTTATAAAATGATTAATGTAATTAAGTAATTGATTTATAAATGCAAACATCTTGAGACGCGTAGTCATTGGTTTACGCAACTTTGGACTTTTATTTCATCACACAAACATGCGCAGGCGCACTAATTGAAAAAGCAAAAGAAAAGTACGAGTGTGCGTATCAATACATATTATAAAACAAAGTCCCCCGCCGCGTCTGTCTGTCTGTTCGCGATTTACTCGAAAAGTACTGAACGGATTTTCATTCGGTTTTCAATAATAGATAGAACAATTTTTGAGGAAGGTTTTAAAAGTAGGATTATTTATAATAATAGAACGATTTTTATTCTTGAAAAACCGAAGCGAAGCGAGGGCGGGCAGCTAGTATATAGATATAATAAAACGAGTGTGGTTCTGTTCACACGAGTTTTGTCGAAAGGTACCAGCTTGTTACAGCTTGCTGGCGGTGTTGGCGAGCAGTACGTCGTGCATGTGTGCGAGCGCGCGCTCGAGCGCGGCCCGGTACTGGCGGCAGCTGGTGATGGGGTTGTCGACGAAGGCCGCCGTGGCGAAGTTGACGTCGCGGGCGCGCGGGTTGTAGCACGTCGCGTACCCGTCACTCACCAGCGGACCGTAACACATGAAACTGTCGATGCTGTTCGCCACCTGATTGTGGACGAACATTTCTTAATTAACATATCATAGTAAGTAATACATAAGGTTGCCTTGAAGAGGTCGCTGTTTTGGCGATAAGACCGCCTTTGTATATCACTTAGACTTTTTAAGTGTATTTATATTTTTTTTAAGTATTTTGGTGCACAACAAAAAGTAATCATATTGTATAGTGTAAGTTGTAACAAAATAATTTCAGGATCTTACTTAAATACATTTTATACGCAATGTTAAATGTCGCCTCTATGGTCTAGCGGTTCAGTTGTTGGACTTGACTGCATGAGGTCCTGGGTTCGAATCCCGAATTGGGCAACAAAACGAATATTGGATATTTGCCAATTTTCTAAAAAAAATGTTGCTCGGGATAGGATATGTGCCCGATTGGCGATAGGCTTGCCACCTATCACATTGTGGGACTTAGTATCTTCGGCCAGTCGTGGGTGCCCTGGTTTGTGCCTCTGCCTACATCTTCGGAGATATGGGCGTGAAGATACATTTTTTTAATTATTTACAAATTAGATTTACTACTTCTGTTTTATTACTGCATTAATTTTACAACTGCGTGCTGTCACTGTTAAAAATAAATTGATATAGCACAGTGCTATGAATCAGTTCGCCTGTATTAAGTTCCTATGGAATCTATATATTAATATGAGATGCCAAAACTTTGGACCCCTTTTTACGAAAATTGGGCAGACGCAATTAGCAGGAGCATAAAATTTGGCACACTTATAGTTTATGTGTAGGTGAAGTGCAGAAATTAATATTTTTAAAAAATAATACCTATAAATTACATTAAATCAATAAATAAAACATCACCCACACTACCATGCATTTGACACACACAAACAAATATATTAATAATTAAGTTAAAAGATCACAGACGGCGCACTAAAAGGTTTGGAAACAAAGTAGTTGGTCTTGAAAAATGAACAAGATATTAAAATTTATTATGGTCGAATTTCGACCAATGGGCGACCACTAGAGTAAATAAATATTCCTAGATAAATTACACAAAATGATCTAACCCCAAAGTAAGCAAATTATATGTTTGTGTTATGGGCAAACTCAAACTCAACGCTAGTAATACTTAACTAGATACTAGAATAAATTTAGCTAGTGATCGCCCATTGGTCGAAATTCGACCAAAACAAATTTTAATATCTTGTTGATAAGAACGCCATCAATATATTTGTTTGTGTGTGTCAAATGCATGGTAGTGTGGGTAATGTTTTATTTATTGATTTGATGTGCTTTATAAGCATTGTTATTGAAAAATATTAGCGTTCTGCATTTCTCCTACACATAAACTACAAGTGTGTCAAATTTTATGCTCCTGCGTCCGCGCAATTTTTGTAAAAATGGGTACAAAGTTTTGGCATCACGTATTAATATATAGATTAACATCCAGACCCAGAATCGTTCAAGCTTCGCGATTGGTGAGTAGAATTAGGCGTGTACCCTAGCCCCTCAACCAACAAGGCAACAACTGCTATACGTTTATTGTGATTTTAGCAAAAAATTGGAGTGGGTCACCCTTACCACTTAGGGGTATGAAAAATAGATGTTGGCCGATCCTCAAATCTGTTCAATATGCTCACAAAATTACAAAAGAATCGGTCGAGCGGTTTCAGAGGAGTTCAATTACGCACACCGTGACTCGAGAATTTTATATATTAGATTTTGATTGAATCTAATGTGATCAAGATGGTTCCATACATAAAGGTTATTTTCAGGGAATTTTTGAAAATGTTTGGTTTTAAAATTATGACATTTGAATTTACTTTAATAATACTATGAAACACAAGGAAAATGGTGAATTCACACCAAAGTAATTCTAAATCTACAAAAACATAGAAAACATCTCACCTGACTAGTTGAAATTCTCATATGAGCGCTCCTTACGTATCCAGGATCAGAGTATAATTTTGGCAGAGCAATGCCGTTCTCAATGGCAGTCAGTTTTAAACCCAACAAATGTCTATCTACGCCATATCCTTGTAGAGCCTAAAGAAAAAAAAAATACATTTTTTTAAATTTCTTTTAGATTAATTCCATAATCTACACTGAGATTGACACGGGAGTGATATAGTAACATAAAATAGTGTACAGTACTACTATTTAAATTATGCAGGCTTTACACTTTTTACTCTTTTTACACTTTACACTTTTATTTTTAAATTGGCTGACCTAATCTAAATTTAGGGGAAATGGTTAGTCATGTGTAATAACTACTCTTATATATCAACTCATAGATTTCTTTAAATACATTCGGATTTCCGAAGCTTGATAAATACAGCAGAAGCGCATAATTTAAATAGTACTACTGTACAAATTCCATCGCGAAAGAAGACGGTCGCAGTTTTTTTGTAACTATCACATTTCGTGTCTCCTACGAGTAAAATTATTCAACTTTTCAAGGAATTTTGTTCAGTTACATTGCGCAAGTGAAATATATGAAGAAATAAGTGTATCGTGTATTTCGGAGTGCCCGTCAAATCTCATTAAATGAGCTTGAGTAAGAAGAAATAAGACGCGTAACTTTCTACGACGATTTGTGACTAATTTCGAATAATTAAAGCCCGAATTTGTTATCTAGATACAAACTAAAACTTGTCGAATGGCAAAAGCTTACACCAATGCCAAATTTTTCGTTCTTCTATGCAACCTATCACTCTGTGAGACTTAGTGTCTTCGGCTAGTCGTGGGTTCGGCTGGTTGTGCATATATATAGGCATACCTCTTCGGGGATATGGGCGTGAAGATACTTTTTTTTTTATGCAAACCTTTTGAGCCGAATCACAATAACATGTTTGGTAATATTATTAATGAAAGAATTTTCAATCTTGTTAAGAAAAATATTGTTTGTTTTGTAAAAGTTCTAAACTTGACGTCATAATATATGAAGATACTCGTAGTTACAAAAAGTTCTCTAGAACAGGGTTTCTTATGGTGAGCCCCATGAATCACTAAAGCCCACCAATATATGTAAAAACGGCGTGTTACTATACACCGGCCGTAACGTCCCCACAAAACTGTAGGAGACCTTGTCACGTTCTCTTGGATCATATTGATCCGATAACGGCAGCCAACGCCAGCCTCCTGCCCAATCTTATTAATATATATAATTCTTGTTTTGTCACTGAGCTCCTTCTGGACGACTGGACCGATTTTAATGAAATTTTTGTGTGCGTTCAAGGGAATTCGAGAATGGTTTAGATTTGGTCTGCTGGAAAATGTTTTTTTTTTTAAATTAATTTTCAAATAATAAGTAGTTGTTGATTTTGGAATGTTTCACAATGTATCAGACAGACTGCGCTACTGTCGGAGCATTAATGTCAAGCGATACGAAGTTTGCTGGGTCTGCTAGTTCCAATATAAACTCTCAAAACACAACGCTGGTGTAGTGATGTATTTTGAGAGTATGTTGGCTTTGTTGTTTGCCTCGGCTACGAAGATCTCTTTGGCGTGCCGTGCATAACGTTGAGCGGCGAGACACTATTCTTCCTATCGTTTTACCTAGTAACCAAGAACGCAGCACCAAGTCGAGATTCGGTCAGATAGCCTTGTTGACGTTGTAGGAAACAGTTCAATTTATTAAAACAATGATGTTAAACTGCTATGAAGTTGTGAAATCGCGAGGTTAAAAACAAAATTAGCCATTAAAAAAGGGGACCAGTAACCTTAGACCTTGATGTGATGACCAGGGTTTCGCGATATTCCGGAATGGTAAATCCTAATTAAAGAGATGCTTATCACTTGTTGTTTGTAAAGCTATTGCATAGCTTATATCGCGGGCCTTGAGCCTGGAGACCGAATCCAGAAGTTCCGTAACGAAAATAACCTAACACCTCTACCCCTGCCATCTATCGATGAATAGCAGGACTTTTAATAACTTTTTGGTCACGCTTGTCTCTTTATTTCAGCAACTCTAGGTAACATTGGTTGTATCGGCGTTACTGCGCAAGCGTAATCCCCTTCTTCGTCTCGCAATCTGGTGACTCATGCTTGTTTATGTAATAGCTTTACCGCGGCAGTCTCCAAGTGCCACAGTCTTTTTTTATTTTTTTTATCTTTAACCGAGGTCCGTGGATTTGTGAAATTCGAATCTATCAAAAGTTTAAGAACCCCTGCTCTAGAGGATGTTAACGAAATTCTAAGCTTTTCTTTCTGTATCCGAGCATGATGTTTGAATGAGCTCCTCTACTACTACTAATAATAATACGGGAAGGATACACTTACGAGCACGGTGTAGTCCTTGTGTGCGTTGACGGCGGCGCGCATGCTGGCGAGCTTGTCCTTGGCCGAGAGGTTGGTGTCGAGCATGTCCCGCGCGAACTGCACCGACTCCACGGAGCACGAGCGGATGGTCTCCGTGCGACCGCCCGCATACATACGGGTCGCTGCCGACTCGTAGTGTGCGCCTGGCGTCTTGTGGAGACTAGGTTGGACATATTTTATAATAATAATAATAACAACTATTAACCTTTGTTCTTTACTTTAAAAAAATACATAAACCGGTTTTATCACTAATTACTTTTATACAATATTTTATGACGCGGATGGTTCAACCATTAGCATCATAAGTGACGCTTGGTTGCTCGTTATCTTATGACATATTAAATCTGCAGACGGATTTTGCGTCAGACCTAAATAATTTTAAAATTTGCTTATTGCTTTAAAATGTAATAAATCAGAACTAGTGGTCGCCCGGTGGTCGAAATTCGACCATAACACATTTTAATATCTTGTTGATAAGAACGCTATATTTATTTCTCAAGACCAACTGCTTTGTTTCCATACTTTTTAGTGCGCCATCTGTGATCATTTATCGTTATCATCAATATATTTGTTTGTGTGTGTCAAATGCATGGTAGTGTGAGTAATGTTTCATTTATTGATTTAATGTACTTTGTAATCATTATTATTCAAAAATATTAGCGTTCTGCACTTCTCCTACACTTAAACTATAAGTTTGCCAAATTTTATGCTCATGCGTTCGCGCAATTTTCGTAAAAAGGAGTCCAAAGTTTTGGCATCACGTATTAATACATAGATTACAACATTCAATCCAGTTAATTTCTTCTTATTACAAATCAGAAAATATAATTAGGTCAAGGATTATAAATTAAAAAATGCTCAGCATGCAACAGCAGAGACAGAAAATTTAATTTTACACATTCTTTTACAAAATATAAAAAAAGATAATTTCAAATATTTAATATTAAAAAAAATAATGTTTAATGTTATATTATATCGTGAGAATATTACCTGTAAAAAGCATACTGCATAGCCATTTGAAGATAACTGTCGGGGCTCATTTTGTGAGATTTAATGAAATCTTTGCCGTAGCGATCAAATTGGAAACAGTTGAGCTCTAAATTGTTCGCCAGTCTGCAAAAAAGCTCTTC
>NJDD01003227.1:53179-64773 GCA_002245505.1 Calephelis nemesis
GTGTCACGACCCTTACAGACTTGCCTAGGTTCCTCCTCACTTATTACTCTTTTCTCACAAACACGCCGGTTTCGAGGACTCTTGACACCACTCTCAAATAAAACCCAAGCAATGACCGTAGAATGTCACCTAATTCTCCCTTAATATCCACATTGTCGCTATTTCTTTAATATTATTCTTTAATATTGCTTTCATCTGCTATTTCTTTAATCCCACAGTTTCTCTCTTTTAGGTCTCATGGAAGACAAATAAAGTGCCGAATATTTTTACTATCCCAAAATCCGTCTATAAATTTTACTGATAAAAAGTAATTGTAGCAGCATCAACAAACAAAATATGTATACCTACAATAGTAACTGTTCCGGCGAACGTCGTTTCACCCATTCTGTTTGAAAATATAAAATGTTATTTTTCCTAGTTTCCTCGCAGTTTTTCCTTTTTAATAAAAAATAATCCAAGACCAAAATTAACCAAATCGATCCCTCTATTCTCGAGTCTTAGATAACGACCAGCAATTGATTTTATATATAAGAAGAAGATAAGGAATTAAGTTTTCAAAGTAGGTAGAGACGCAATTACTTGCGGAGAAATCTGGTCACCCTAGAAACTAAAACAACTTGTATGTGTTACGTGACTATGTTTTACAGTAAGTTGTAGGAGGATATACTCGAGGTGAACAACGATATCGTCTTACCGGATTCAGTACCATTGGCACTAATTCTGTTCGCCACAATGGTTTTCTGTTTATAGTCTGGGTGATATAATTTATGTGGAAAATGTTAACGTTCTGTCCAAACTCTGTCTGTTTACTAGGTGCTAGAGTTACGCAGCGACCCGCCCGGATTTGTACCACCGCCTTACCTATTCCTGCCGCCATAACGTCATGACGTGTTCCGGTTCGGAGGGTAAGGTAGCCGGTAAACTTACTTTTGCTCGAGGCCTAACATCCCGGCCTCTGGTTGGCAACACACCATTACCACCTTTGGTGTCTCTAGGCAACGGGAATTTCTTACCATCAGGAAATCCGTCAGCTTGTTTGCCTTCAAATGTCATAAAAAAAACAACTTAACAATATTTAAAAAATACCCAGCCTTAACAAACTAACAATAATTAAGCACCGATACGGTTACTTTCTTGAATAATTTCAGTAATCTGTAATCATGATTGAAGATTACAATATGTATTCGCAATCCTTAATCACTAATCTGATTACATTTTGCCCAACTCTGTGTGTAAGAACTAACCGGTCCATTGAACCCAGAACAATACAATGAACATGACAGGTTTTCTGGAGGTAGGAATAGGGAAGAGGTGGTACCATAACTGGTAAGTAGTAGAGAAGATGGCGAGACTCTTCCACCTAGTTTCATTGACTTCACTAGTAGAATAATCAAGAATTCATAATAATTATATTATACTATTAGCGGGCAAAGATCAACTCTAAATCTCAAAATTAACATAAAACAACAAAAGTTTCATGTTAATTAGTGAAAATACCAGCTTTTGAATTACAAAACGAAAAATCCGCGGATAACTGAACGAAAAAAGATAAGTAAGGTAAAATTAGCCTAACAAGCAGGAAGCCTAAGGCAAGAAGTCAAAAAAGTTACCGCCAAGATCGATGCTCAAAGAGAAATTCTCCGTACATCCTTTTGAATAAAAAGTTGGGATCTTTCTTTGAGTGTACTTCTTTTTAAGTAATAATGAAAATTTGTATCAGTATTTCTTTTTGGTAACAACTTTATTTGAATAAGTAATTTATTTTATTCAAATAAGTTATTTTTTGTAAATAAAATTTTGTTTGCTGTTTTATTTATTTTTTGGAGTTCAATGCAGATGTGATGTTTTTTTTTATAACATTGGAAGGCAAACAAGCAGAAGGATTTCCTGGTGGTAAGAAATTCTCGCCACCTAGAGACACCAAAGGTGGTAATGGTGCTTTGCCAACCAGAGGCCGTGATGTTAGGCCTCGAGCAAAAGTAAGTTAACCGGCTACCTTACCCTCCGAACCGGAACACGTCATGACGTTATGGCGGTAGGAATAGGTAAGGCGGTGGTACCAATCCGGGTGAGTCGCTGCGAAACTCTACCACCTAGTAGGATGTCACAGTGTTAGTGTTAGTGACTTTAAGCCTATGCTCGCCTTTTACGAGCTGCTTGGCACAGGAAGGCAGATGGTCTATTCTACAAAGGAGCCCGGACCAACACGGGGTCAGTGAAATATTCTGAGCTTTTACCATGAGTTGGTATAGATTACGTTCGGTAAGTTACGTGTCGAAATCTTTGACACTTTTGGTCTAAAACAGTGTTTCTCTTTGTTACCGATAGGGGCGCTGTCCAAAGTTTTCATACAAATTATTTACAGAGACGGTAGTTAACATAGTAAACTTGACAAGCCGTAAACTCATGGTGAGGGCTCAGGTTCTTCAAACTGCTTAACTATTCTATTAGCACAGTCAATCAGAGAAAATGCAAAAACCCAGCATCGACTTGGTATTGGTATCAGGCTTTCCTGACGCTACAACATCAGTGTTTGCCACTATCGTGTACGAATTTAGTGGGTAGGGAACCCGGTCATATTTTTTTCATTTTAAGTTGCATGACATGTTGCTTTTTTAATTTTTAGATGAAAAAAAAATTTGTTTTTAATGTTTTACGTATTGAAATTCCCCAAGATTTTGAAAAAAATCAGTGTGGTTTACTTCAAATATTGATTATACTAATAACAATGATTTTCTAACAGCTACACTAATAACATCTTAAATCTAAATAAACAAGCAAAATAATAAGTAGTCAAACAAAGAAATTTTAATAATGTATTAATAGTGGTGAGAAAAAAAAGTATTTAGGATCGTTTGGAATAGTTTTGTACACATATTTAGTATATGTACAAATTCGTCTCATTGCTTTGCTTTCAAAAGTGCTACAGAAAATACCAATTAATTTCAAATCATATATATAGCAATATGAAAAAAGTAGTTCAAAAAGTATCACCAAGTAATATATCTTATAGCCGACATGTTTGTGCTTTACATTACAAACTAAAAATAATTGGGTTGTTGACACGAATCTAAAAATAACTTAATTACATAAAAATTTCAAACAGACTGGAAAGATCCTGCGTACATACAAATTATAAATTTATACACGTAAGCCTGAGTTGCGACAAAATAAAAATATAGTTTTAATTCATATACAGCAAGATTTTTTATCACCATCCAAATTTTTTTTAGGCATAAAGTATCTGTAAATAAGTCCATTTATGAAAAAAAATAGGTATCTAGCAGGTAGCTATATAGATAGGTATGTCAGAGCACTCAGCGCGTAGGTACGGTACTTTGTAGACGACTTTGCGGTGTCATATCTTAATATGTATTGAGGGATACTAAAAGAAAAAACACGTATTTAATTATTTTCACTTAAGATTAACGTATTAAAATTTGGATGGTGATTAAAAAATCAGGGTGTATACTCGTCCCTATAATCTGAATTTGAAACAAATAACTAGTCTTCAACAAAAACATAAGTTCCCAAGGTTACACCCTATAATAAGCCAGTGCACTCCACTACCATTTATCCCTAATTCCTCCCCACCCCACCCACACGAGTAAATCGAAGTGTCATTACAATCCAGTATAAATAATTCAATGTGTGTGACAAAAGAGGGTAGGTCACCCTACTTCCTTAATGTTTTTCCTCTAGTATTGTGATAATAATAAAATATTAGTTGGTAATTTTTATTTATTGTAGTGCGAGGAGGTAGGGTGACAACGCTATTTTTCATTTGTTAGCGCACGTGTGACATTTAAAATCGACTTGCAGGTTCTTTAGCTTTAAGGTATTATTAAATTAAAAACTTCGAATTCACATTCTAAAATTTTATTATTTTCATTTTATCTGAACTATGTTTCTAACTTCTACAGCTACTCTTTCCATTATTTTTATTTTCTTGATCCTTACTTATTGTGCTTTCAATAAGGTATCCAAAGTAATAAACTTGTTAATAATTATTTAAAAAAATATTGGCTAACCAAATGTGCGAACTTTCTAAAGATATCAAACCGATTTTGAATAATTTTATGTCAAAATATAACATTTCACTATTACATGCATATGTGTTAAACTGTGTAAAGTGTATGTATGTAAACATATGGAGTACGAGTATATACATACTGACACATTGTCAACCAACACACAACTTCTCGTAATCGTAAATGATTATATTTTAAGTATTAGAAGATAATATAAGCCGAAGTCAAATCATCATAGATCTTCCATAACAAGTCGATTATGCCACTTTTTACGGTTATCTATAAAATAATTATTCTGTAATATTATTCACTAGCTGCGCCCCGCGGTTTCACCCGCGTAAGTCCCAATCCCGCGGGAACTCCGGGATAAAAAGTAGCCTATATGTTTTTCTGGGTCTTCAGCTACCTACATACCAAATTTCATCGTAATCGGCTTTGTAGTTTTTGCGTGAAAGAGTAACAAACATCCATACATCCATACATCCATACATACAAACTTTCGCATTTATAATATTAAAAGAATTACAGATTATGTCGTTCCAGATAAAAATAATCATTTGACGCATCGCCATTCCCTCTGCTGACATCAACTTCTAAGCTCTATAAATATATAAATTAGTTGTTCGGTCAAAGGTAGTCAAGACTAGTAACACCTCAATTAAATAAGATGGTCACACTAATAAATCCGGCAAAGTAATTCAAGCGCCATTTTGAAACAAATTTTCGGATTACAGGTAAGATTTTCGATTGGATAATTTTCATTACGTTTAGCCGTAATAACTTTTCATGAATATAAAAGAGGCGAGCTCACCAAACAAGAGCCGACGCTCAGTCCACACGATATACCTATTGAATGAACGTTATTGAGAGCGAACTGATTTAGTTTGCTTAGGCTCCATCGATCTGGAGTGACCTGGTATTATGTAATAGTCGAGGCTTAGTGAGATGCACAAATATACACTTTATACATTGCTGGAGCGGCATTAACGTTATATGATTCTTTTTTTACTTAAAGATACTAGTGGGCGTCCGTTCGAAATTTGATTATAATAAATTTTAATATCTTGTTGATAAGAACGCCATCTTCATTTCACAAGACCGACTACTTTGTTTCCAAACTTTTTAGTGCGCCATCTGTGATCTTTTATCGTTATCATCAATATATTTGTTTGTGTGTGTCAAATGTAACTTTTCAATTTTATTATAAAAACAATGACGTTGGTCGGAGTTAGATATGTGCTCGTTTGACATGGATGGACATGCTTGACACCTATCATATTTATTTATTTTTATGCATAAACGTTGACTTAATGCCATACAACATTCTCTACCAGTCAGCCAGCAGGCAGAGTCAAAATTATTGTGGGAGTTTCAAAAATATATCAAATGAGAAATAAGATGGCAAAAGGAATATATATTATTGTATTTAAATCATTTAAAAAATGGAAAATATAGAAACATTGGATTAATAAATAATTGCATAAACTACACTAGAATAAAAACATATTTTGGGACTTAATGGCTTCGGCTAGTCTTTGATGTCCTGTTGGTACCTCTGCCTACCTCTTCAGGGATATGAGCGTGAAGATACTTACATTACCTATTAAGTGTATAAAATACAGTTGACTGTACTATGTACCTAATTAATCAATCACATATTTTTTGATTAACTAAAATAAATAAAGCAAAAGATCGTAAAGCGATTTCAATAAAAACATGCGTAAAACTTTAATGATTAAACCAACCAACCAATCAAAGCGTAAAACTAAACGAATATGGACATTCTAAAATTCATAATTGATAAAATGTCCCCATGTCCTTCTCCTGGTTCTAATCTACCTAACCAATAACTTTCAGGCAAATCGTTGAAGCCGTTCTTGAGCTATAAATAATGTAACTTACACGAATTTATTTTATATACTTAGTCTGGCCATAAATACTGTTACACTTAAAAATAAAAAAGTATTACATTTGAATTTCGAATCTGTCATTTTTATACGATTGTTCATTGTGTTTTCTCATTTTGGCGCCAATACATTGTACAATATTTTGCGATATTAAAATGGAGTGGGGTGATAAAGAGAACCGAATCGCTGTGATTGCATTACACAAAGTAGGTATGGAGCCAAATGCAATTTTTAAAACTCTCCATACACTTGGTTTTAGTAAAATGTTTGTGTACCGGGCTATTAATAGGTACAATGAGACTTCCTCTGTTTGTGACAGAAAAAGATCTGGCCGTCCACGTAGTGTTCGTACGAAAAAGGTGGTCAAAGCAGTAAGGGAAAGAATTCGAAGAAATCCTGTCCGAAAGCAAAAGATTTTATCTCGGGAAATGAAGATAGCACCTAGAACCATGTCGCGTATTTTAAAAGATGACTTAGGACTTGCAGCCTATAAGAGACGCTCTGGTCATTTCTTAACTGATAATTTAAAGAAGAATAGGGTCGTAAAATCGAAACAATTACTGAAGCGGTACGCAAAGGGAGGTCACAGAAAAATTTTGTTTACGGATGAGAAAATTTTTACAATTGAGCAACATTTTAACAAACAAAATGACCGTATTTATGCTCAAAGCTCTAAGGAAGCTTCCCAATTAGTCGACAGAGTGCAACGTGGACATTATCCAACTTCAGTGATGGTTTGGTGGGGTGTTAGCTATGAAGGAGTGACTGAGCCATATTTTTGTGAAAAAGGTATCAAAACATCGGCACAAGTGTATCAAGATACCATTCTTGAGAAGGTAGTTAAGCCCCTTAACATCACCATGTTCAATAACCAAGTATGGTCCTTCCAGCAAGACTCGGCGCCGGGTCATAAAGCTCGGTCCACGCAGTCTTGGTTGGAAGCGAACGTTTCGGACTTCATTAGAGCTGAAGACTGGCCGTCGTCTAGTCCCGCTCTTAATCCGCTGGATTATGATTTATGGTCAGTTTTAGAGAGTACAGCTTGCTCTAAACGACATGATAATTTGGAGTCCCTAAAACAATCTATACGATTGGCAGTGAAGAATTTTCCCATGGAAAGAGTGCGTGCTTCTATTGATAACTGGCCTCAACGTTTAAAGGACTGTATTGCAGCCAATGGAGACCACTTCGAATAAGCTTTTTATATTTTTAATTGTTGTATATTTATGTATTAAACTAACACACTGTAAAAGTAATATATGTTATTTGCAGTTAAAAAAATATTTTTTTTCTTTATTACAATATTTATGGCAAGACTAGGTATATTACTAGCTGACCCAGCAAACTTCGTATCGCTTGACATTAATGCTTCGACAGTAGCGCAGTCTGTCGGATCCGATATGAAACATTCCAAAATCAACAACGACTTATCACTAAAAAATTAATTAAAAAACCATTTTCCAGGAGACCGAATTGTGAATCTAAACCATTCTCGAATTCCCTTGAACACGCACAAAAACTTTCATCAACATCGGTCCAGCCGTCTAGAAGGAGTTCAGTCACATACACACTCACAGAAGAATTAGATATATAAAGATAATTAATATATTATCAAAACAGTGTATACGATAACGTATTTACCAACTAACCATATAATGTATCAGGAATGTACGCAGCGGTTTAGATGCCAGCTTGCCACAAGATACCATCAGATAATCGACATTGTGATCGTCGCTCTAATTGCAGACATTATTACCTAATGATTTACAGAATTGCACAGGCTAGTGGAAAATGAGCTCTAACGCTTTGTATAAAGATAGATATTTAATTAACTAAGTAATTTAGTGTAAAACTGTACTTTAATTAAATTATGTTTTGTTAAACTAATTACTGATAAGCGATATTTATTAAATTTTATAATAATTGTTATCGTAAACAAATTAAGTAATTATGATAACATATTAGTTGCACCAATAACGAGAGATAAAATTTACGCATGATAAAGGGGCGTCCATTCGTTACGTGAAGCATTTTAGGAGAGCGGAATTTTTTTTTCCAAGTAACAAATTAGAATTAACAGTTATTAATCCGTATCGGTTATCTATATATATAAAAGAAAGTGGTGTTAGTTACACTATTTATAACTCAAGAACGGCTCAACCGATTAGGCTAAAAGTTGGTGGGGAGGTAGCTTATAACCAGGAGAAGGACATAGGGTACACGTTATCCTGTTCGATTATGAGGAAACTGCGAAAAAACAACATTTTTAATTTTCCCCATACAAACTGAACGGGCGGAACAAAGTTCGCAGGAATAGCTAGTTACAAATACAACCACTTGTGCTAAAATGCTGAACAGTAACTTTCCCAGGTAGAATCCACCGCATGAATATTGCTGTATCTTTAATATACATATATAATACTAGTAGCCCGTCCCGGCTTCGCACGGGTGGACAAATTTCTAATTTTTCATAGAAATAAGACACCCTATGTGCATTAGCAATAATGACTGCTACTAATGGTGAAATGTTTTTTCAAATCGGTTCGGTAGTTTCGGAGCCTAGTAAATACAAACAAACACACAATCAAATCTTTCCTCTTTAACATTATAGTGTAGATGATATACCGACAGCAGATCTACCTACAGGATCCAATTGTATTTTGAAACCATACAGGAAATAGTCGAAATAACCATTTCAAATTTCAAATCTGTTTAACCGTATAAAAGTGTGGTATGTGAAATAGGTAAGTACGAAAGGATCATTTTTTACGACCCGGTGTCCTATTACCCGTTGCCCCGTGGGAGAGGAGCATAGTCCTGCTTTAAAAAGTAGCCTATGTGCATCTGGGATAGTATTCGCTTTCAATCGTAAAAGAATTTTCAATACTATTCAATACAAACAAACCAGCAATCAAATCTTTCCTCCTTATAATTTGTGTATATATCCTGTCAAACGTTCTGAGTATGCTCGTAGTTACTTTACGGAGATTAATTTTTATGTACATGTTTAGGAAAAAAATATTTGCTTTGCATAATACGTGTCTGTGAAACAGTGGAAATACATTTACAAAATTTCAACCCAATCGGCAAATCCGTTTAGTAGTTGACATACCGACAGCAGTGCCACCTATCTCAACACGAAAGGGTAATTCTCCCCTACTCCCGTTGTCCTATTACCCGTTTTCTCGTAGGAACAAAGCGAACAAACAATAAAATCTTTCTCTTTATTATTAGTATAGATTAAATAAATTATATTTCCTGAGCAAAGCCAGGTCAAGTCGCCTGTGTGATACGAACTCACGTGGTGTCGTCGGCCGTCATGCACCACGCGTGCTTTTTATAATTTTATGATTAGGTAGGTGTTTTGTTAAAAAATTACATTTTTAATTTTGTAACATATTTTTAATGGACTTTTCGATTTGAATAATTCAAAAAGTAATCTCAAGGTATTGAAACAGTCTTGAATATGAAATGATTTATTTAGATTCGGATCATTTAAGGATAGCATGTTCCGAAAATGACCACTATTTTTAATAACTTTTAAAATGTATAAAGTAGTAACATTAATCAACTGTAATAGTTAGATAATATATGGTGCTGCAAACTTTTTTGTAGACAATAATACGTTCACACTTTACATTTAATAGCTATGTTTTTACCCTTGTGCTACATTTTTGAATTTTTAGTAGGAATCCCTATTTTTTTCTAGTTACAAATATAGCCCATGTCCATCAGGGCTTTTAATGGTGAAAGATGTTTTTAAATCGGTCCAGTAGTATCGGAGCCTATTCAATACAAACAAACAAAAAATCAAACATTTCCTCTTTATAGTATTAGAGTATAGCTAAGTGTCAATTAGTTAAAACTAAAATTTTTCTTTACTTTATTAAATGGAACGAAAATGTTATTGTTTTCGATTGGGTTAACATATCTATGAATAAAACCCCCTTTAAAAAAGTATCTCCATGCCTTTAAGGAGATATATAGAGGTAGGCAGAGGCACAATTAATACACCAATGACTAGTCGAAGATACTAAGTCCCACGATGTGATAGGTCTTGCTACCAACCTCTCCTTGGCAAGCTACCAACCTTTGGCAACCGGGCACATATTCAATCCTGGACAACTATGTTTTTCGAAAATTGAAATAACTCATCTTCTTAATAACAATAGTATGAATTATGTATTAAGAAGTGTTAGTTAACAATCAGTAGACTAATTACCATAGAAGAAATACTGGATTATCTCTGAAACTTAAACTACTCGTAGGTACCTTACAAAATAAGAATCATTCAAAAAACATTCATACTTATACGATAGAAAAATCGCGAATCAAAAGAGAAAAAAACATACAGTCAAATTAAGAATTTTCTCCCTTTTGCTGAAGTTTTAAACTGACTATAATTGTAAATTACATTTTTTAAGTAAAACTAGCGGCGTTGCGCACTTTTTTTGGAATTCAAAGCAATTCGTGCAAAATTATTCCCTAACCATTCCAAAATATCAAAAATGCACAACGTTAATATTCAAGTTTTCACTTTTACCAGCACTCCCGGAGTGCAACCCGTCGTTTTTTACCAAAAGCAATAGTAATAATCATCAATATACACCGACTAATGTTCTTATAAGATATGTAAATTCATCGTGATAAAATTACACCAGGATTAGACATCAACAGCAGTTCATAAGCCTCCGAAATTTCCCACGACATTAATTCCGATGTAGACTTTATTATTCCAAGCCTATTACCTAATTTCGTCTGAAATATTAAATAGTACAAAGACGTAAGCTATCCTCGTGTACTCTTGTGAAATATAGGGCAAAGATAGTAGTGAAATATCCGACTATTATACGTGGAAGGCTTTGAGAAATTACCAGACTGAAGCACTCGATTACACACCCAGTCTTATAAGCATAAGGCTCATTTTGCGAAGATGGTTTCTAGATGAAATATGGCTTAGAATCAAGATATAAAGAGTCATGAATACGAGTATATGTCAATTATGTTAAAATGAATCTTCCGTAATAAATTATAGGATATGAAGAAGTTGAAGATCTACAACGTCTATTTAAAATATTAAATAAGACTCCGAGGAACGTTTCTTATAAGAAATTTTCCACCAGAATTTCTTAGAAAAACATAGACCCTTCTTGTTTCAATGTTATTAATAGTATTACACAGCGAACAAACACACAACTCTCCTGATGAGAAGAGCCTATAGACTGGTGTCGATGGCCTAGACCTATGGCCTTACAGGTAGACCTACGGCCTGGATATTATGCCAATGGTGCAAGTCTTCCGGCTCCTCCACTCTCCAGATCGGAACATGATACTGTCATTAAGGCGGTGGGAATAGGTATGGCGGCGGATCCCTAAACGGAGGAGTTGCATTACGGTATTATAGCACGTTATTATAGCAAACTACTGGTAGTTTATTTAGTTGGTACTGGTCCAAAAAACCTATACTCGCCTGACGCCTCTAACGAGATGCCAGACAGAGTGACAGATGGTCTTTTCTACTCAGCTGACCCGGACTATACCCGACATATCCCGACAGGTGGGCCTTAAGATGAACATGGACAAGACGAAAATCATGCGGAATGTCCATGTAGCGTCCACCCCAGTGTCAGTTGGGAACGCGATCCTAGAAGTTGTC
>NJDD01003227.1:76211-89803 GCA_002245505.1 Calephelis nemesis
CAAAACGTTGTATAAAGATAATATAAGGCATTTTTTATTTTACAATCCTTAATTAAAATAAAATCTATTTATGAAGTCTTTAACATATGAAATACGCAATATATATGTTTGAAGTATCGATTCAGTATCATAATTGTTTAAATTTCAATAGTCTTTTAACATTTCGACCATTAATTTTTTAAGGAGATTCATATTTTTTCTAAAAATCCCTCCGCGGGCCGGATTAAAACCTCTCACGGGCCGGATGCGGCCCGCAGGCCGTAGTTTGCCCACCCCTGATATATACTCACTAGCTGCCCGTTCCGGCTTCGCTCGGATGGTAATTTTTTTACCATAAATTGAGATATAAGCTATCCTATCTCTCAAGTTGGATCGAACTGCACATGGTGTGCAAATTTTATTATAATCGGTTAAGTGGTTTAGGAGTCCATTGAAGACAAACATTGTGACACGAGATTTATATATATGAAGATTATAATAACTGCTTGCATAGTCTATAAAAAGTAAAAATTTTCTTATTCTGATGGCGACTATACTTTACCAGCCTGAAACGACAAGCACCGCAACAATCACATAAAATCAAAAACCAATACATTACACTCGTACGTCTTGAACATCGATAAAAAACAACACTCAACGCCACCATCCGTCAAGGATCATCCCTAGCGTCGAGGCCGTGAATAAATCAAGTCCCCGGCACCTCTGATCCCTTAAATAAGTACGCTCTCGTGTGTGAAATATCGAATACGTTTGACTTTGGCACGGTGTACGTTCGCCTGGCAGGACTATTTACTAAACAAATTATGTAATATTCATCTATCTATATAGTGCCTATCACCACAATTAATTATGATTGCAATGGCTCTTATACTCTAGATAATCAAGGTGGTAAAATAATTTTAGCAACGCAGCACATCCCGAGCATAAACAAGTGCATAAATAAAAACTGAATATATGGACGAATGTTTGTAAACCTTGCTAGGTTTTAATAATTAATCCACAAGCCACGTAGAAAATTTGGATTTTACAATTTTCTAATAATTAAAATCCCGATTGGATATGTGCCCGGTTGGCGATAGGCTTACCACCTATCACAATGTAGGACTTAGTGTCTTCGGCTAGTCGAGGGTGCCCCAGTTGTGCCTCTAACTACCTCTTCCGGGATATGGGCGTGAAGATACAAGACACGTAACCGTTTAATGCTGGGCAAAGTCGTGGCCATTCGTTATGTAGCTGATTACGTCGCGATCATTGTCATTAAAAATGTCTTGAATTAGATACTTTTTATTCACGACCTTCATTAAAATTGATTATGTGAATACTTACGCCTTGTTAAGATTACAAGTTAAATAATAAGGAAATGACTTTCTATTTAATTACGTTTGAAATTAATCAGGTCTATTTAATAGTCACTAAAAGCTGATTAAAAGTATCCGAAATGATATGTTTATGATATACTCTACTCTAACAATGTATTTTGTATATGTTTTAGGTAGTATAATGGAAACTATAATGGAAATAATGCAATAGTCTTTGAAGAGTAATTGTGAAGTTTTTTTTGTAACTCCTCATTGCCAGCTTTTTAACAGGTAGAAGAATAATAAGTAGCCATTGCACGCGGTTTCATCTGTTTATTAAACTTTCTATCCTAGAAGTCGTTGAGATATCGTAGTTAAAAATAGCATACGTCTTTCTCAAAAATCCAGTGTATTTCTTTGCTAAAATTTAGTAATATCTATGCAGCCGTTTTGATGTCAAAACAACACATAATACAAAATACATTATAACATTTATAATATCAGGAGAGATTTTAACATCATCTACCTTTGACAAGTTGCATAAATTGTTGTGTTAAGTATTTTTTAAAGGGAAACCCGTTTTTTTTATTTTAAAAGTAAAACATACATATTATGCATATTCTAACAGACAAAACGCAGCAAATTACAATTTTCGGAATACGTCCACTACATTTGCTAACCACTCTGGATACATTTGCTGGTGCCTTTTAAAAAAAACAACATATTCTGTATACTCAGACGTCCTGCCAACATAACGCCCACACCATCATTGATATTCAAGTCTTACGCTAGCAACACGGAGATCACATCCAGACTCTCAATATATCTCCCGGACGACGGACTGATTGCTTTGTTTGACACAACTTTGTTCCTTGTTTTAATTTTCTTTATAACATATTCACCCAAGAAGTTCTAACGTACTACCCACACAACCAACGCAACGCACCTAACATAACATCTAAATAACAAACCTAAATGAAGCACATGAGCCACTGAACCTAGACTCCAAAATATGGCTTATTATGGCTCTAACGATATATCTACAACCATTGTATCAGTCCGATTCAATTCAGAAGTCCCTCTGACGTAACGTACACGGCACTATTAGTATTCAATCCCTGTGTTGACTACACGTGTGTGACATATTTTAAGGCTTGAGGACATACCACCAAGATAGCCAGGTAACTTTGGACACAAAATTGTTCCTTCTAATTATGTCTACAGTTGGTCGCCCATTGGTCGAAATTCGACCATAATAAATTTAAGTATCTTGTTGATAAGAACGCCATCTTCATTTCTCAAGACTTTGTTTCCAAACTTTTTAGTGCGCCATCTGTGATCTTTTATCGTTATCATCAATACATTTGTTTGTGTGTTAAATGCATGGTAGTGTGGGTAATGTTTTATTTATTGCACTTTGTAATCATTATCATTAAAAATATTAGCGTTCTGCACTTCTCCTACACATAAACTATAAGTGTGCCAAATTTCATACTCCTCCATTTACGCAATTTTCATAAAAAGGGGTCCCAAGTTATGGCATCACATATTAATATATATAGATAATCAATCCCATAAGTCCCGCTATCGCAACGCACACAGCACTATTAGCATTCAAGTCTCGCGCTAGCTATGGCACGTATGTCACATATCCTCCAGGCTCAGGGATATACCTCCAGGACGGACAGGTTACTTTGAACACAGTTTGTCTCTACATAGTTGTATTTGGCTAAAGATGGCCGCTCTTCGTATATACAGTGTAGGATTTTATGCTCCTTGGAAAATTAAGTTTAGCAGATATTACTTTTTGAATCAGAATGCAACCACTATAGTTGCGCTGAATAAATGTATTTAGACAAATCATGCTTTAACTCTAAAGTAAAACTGCCAAAAGACGTCAGTGAAGCGATTTTCTTATTATTTTAAACATGATTTAACAATCAATCCGGTGACAGTGCGGCAAGCTGACATTATATAGTCTATAATAATGCGAACGAGCTGATAATGAAATGATTAGTTAATAACAAATTTAGTTTATCAGAAAAGATCTTAATTTATTTTTATATACTAAAAATGGGTTGCCTATAATTATCCTGGACTCATTTTCTATTTAATAAAAACATGTTGTTTATGGTTAATTGTTGCAATAACAATAATTATCCCGACTTATGCCCGGTTCCTATATTCAAAAAACGAGTCGTTTTGATTACGGATGGTAGTATTTGGGACGCTTAGTAATATTACTAACAACGGTTGCTCGTTTCCGACTATTGATTCTTAACATTTTTTGAAAATATTGGTAACGCTCCGTTACTTTTAAACAAACTACGAATGGTTTAGCTGACGAATTACGATTCGTTGATTAAAGGAACCGGGCATTAAAGTAGAAGACATATACAATATCCAGAAGTTAGGTTTCCTGTTGTTTATTTGGTTTGCCAGGTATAAACAGAAATGATAATGCCAGTTACTTTAACGAAACTGGATATTAAAAAAATATCAATATTTGTGCAGTTTTATTGCAAACATATTGATATAGGGTTGCCCTAAAAATCAGAATAATGGTTACTTTTTTTAATAATTAAAAATATTCTGTTCAGAATTTTTTGACAATTTTTTTTTACACACACACGACATACGTTTTATTTTATTCTATTATAAGCTCAGTGTAGATCGATGTAAGTTCGGATCTTATACTAGCAAAAAATGTCTGATTCTAGTTAATTACTTGCGTACAGCGAGATAATAAAAGAACAAATACAAAAAGTTTTGATAGTATTAACGGTAAGATAAAAAATAGAATAACTTAACCGAAGAAATACGAACTGACAGCCAATTAATATTCATAATTAAGATGCTTAATTTTTAGATAAGTTAAGAAGAGTATCTTGAGTTATCAAAAGAAGTTTTAATGGCGCAATTATCTTTGGATCTAAGTTCGTTTCGTGAATCATTTACATCTAATAAGTGGTTCAGTACCGATAGCGTAAAGTTATCGGACTTTTGATTCGAGAAGTCGTAACGGGCGTAGCGTTAATGTCAGTAAACGTAATCTATACAGGGTGTATTTGCATGCATGTATTTGTGTATACATATCAGACTACAAAATTCCGTTAACAGTGTTTGTCGGAAATAAGTGGTTCAATATTAGCAGTTTTTCAGCCCGCAATGTATAGCGAACAAAGTATATGCATTAAGCCTCGCGTTGCGAGCTGTAAGTGCCGACCTAATACGCTGTTTTATTACATTGCTGTATTTAGTAAAAATGTGTTATTTATTCGATTTTAAATAAAAATCAAAATGCGTTAGATAGTGTTAATGAAATAATAGTGAAATCAATATAAAAATACAAAAAAATTTGAAAAATTCATGAAATTTCCGACACGAAATTCCAACTGCATGTGCGTGTCTATCATGTATAGACATTGCTTTTTTTTCGGTACGCTGTCATTTACCCGGTATATAAATCTATATATCTTAAAATATATATTTCTTGTGTTCTTGTGTCTGTCACTGAACTCCTAGACGACTTGACCGATTCGATAAAACTTTTTGTGTGTGTTCAATGGAATTCGAGAATGGTTTAGATTCACAATGTAGTCTCCTGGAAAATGTTTTTTTAATTAATTTTTAACAATAAATAGTTGTTGATTTTGGAATGTTTCACATGGGATCCGACAGACTGCGCTACTATCGAAGCATTAATGTCAAACGATGCGAAGTTTGCTGGGTAAGCTAGTATATAACAATGAATCCCCATTTCCCGTGGTCATCGCACCACGCCTGGGGGGGATGAACCAATTTTTAGTTTAATGTCAACCAATTTTTATTTAACAATTACTTTTTATATACACTAAAATATTTGCACACCACAATATGTTGGAAAGCTTAAATAATTTTGTAACAACTTCAACACGCATATTCCGCAAATAAATATATTTTCTTTCCTTCTATGTGAGTTATTGGTAGTCATTTTGTTGGCAACTCATTAAACTCATTTTAAGTTCAACGTAAGTAAAAGAAAGGGACAAATCATTTTTATTGCTATCACATTAGACCGTACCTACACGACATTTCTACAGGCGTTTAAAGATACTCGCAGAGCGTTTATTAAAAACCCCAAAATTTGACATGTCCGGACTAATGTGACATGTCTAAAATTTTCCATTTCTTTTGTTTTGTTTAAAAATATTATTTATTCGCGTATATTATATCGCCCCTTTTTCACGTAGCCATCGCATCACGTCTGAACAGATGGACAAATTGTGCTCTTTTTATGTTTCTAATTATGAGGAGAAGGTTTTTATGAAGAGAAAAACCGAGAAAATATCAGGAAAAATGGGGAAAACAAATACTTTATTTTTTTGTATACAAACTGTCAACTTAGTACAACTTAGTCCACTTAGTACAATAGACTGAATCACTTCCTGCCAGGCAGTTCGTAGAAGGCGAACATAGGTTAAATAAATAATTACCAATAAGATAAAATAGAGTGCCGTGCACCAATTTGTCCGGATAAGGATCCACCGCAATATCTATTCCTTTTTTATTTTGGCATGCCTTACCAAAAGAAAGAACTTTCACGCCCAAACCCCTGAAGAAGAAGGCGGAGGCACAACTAGGAAACACACGACAAGCCAAAGACACTAAGTTCCACAAAGTGATAGATGGCAAACCTATTGTCAATCGAGCACATATCCAATCCTGAGCAATGTTATTTTTATCATAAAATTGAGAATACACATTTTCTAATTCTTTTGCCTCTTGGACCGCTAGACCACAGAGGCATGCCTTACTACTTGATATTATTTTATTTTAAAATTTATAAGCTTACTGCCCATTTGCATGTCTACATTTAAAAATGAAATAGATATCAGGAAATCGGTCTGCTTGTTTGCCTTCTAATATCACGAAAAAGACAGTACCTTAGGTTCTGGTACACTTATTTAAAAATTCCTTTAGCTCTACCAGTATCGCTAATTAATCGGTAGGATCTTCAGCACCTACACTTTAAGCTTTATACATTTAGCTTACCTACTCCAACATTGCGTTTGCAACCAGGTCATTCAGACGTCATTCAGAGGCTTTGTCTTTTTTTTGTTTATGATATTGGAAGGCAAACAAGCAGACGGATTTCCTGATGGTAAGAAATTCACGCCGCCTAGAGACACTAAATGTGGTAACGGTTGCTAACCTGAGGCCGATATGTTAGGCCTTGATCAAAAGTAAGTTTACGGTCTATCTTACCCTCCAAACCGAAACACGTCTAAAGCGAAACTCTACCACCTAGTCAGATTTCACGGTGTTAGTGACGTTAAGCCTATGCTCGACTTTTACGAGCTGCCTGGCAGGAAGGCAGGTGGTTTATTCTGCAAAGAAACCCGGACCAACACGTGCTTTGTCGATAACATGTCGAATTTTTATTGCAATCAATTAAGCTTTAGCCATATAAAAAGACACTTATAAACTATCACGTACATACGGACGGTTTAATGTCGCCGATGTTTCCTGTTTTGATGTGTGACAGATTAGTGTCATTGACTCGCGAATTATCTAAGAGCGTTTTTACATTATCCGATCCGATATTGGCGTCGAACGACAACAGTCAGCATCCGACAGCCGCCACCATGTGCTATTTTCACATATTTCCGACAAAATCGTTTCCGGCGATCCGACGCCGATATCGGATCGGATAATGTGAAAACGCTCTTAGGGTTCCTACGCACTGTGGTAAACGCGAGTATTGCAACAATGTATTATAAAAGTAAAAGATTAAATTCCTTCACTAATAAAACTTTCTATTGCTACTTTTTGTTAGCAAAAGTAAATTACACACCAGTTCAAAGGGCGCGTAAGTTTTATTGTAAAGTATCTTCACGTCCATATCCCCCAAAAGGTAGGCAGGGGCAGAACCAGGGCACCCGTGACTAGCCGAAAACATTAAGTCCCATGTAGTGATAGGTGGCAAGCCTATCGCCAATATGGCACATATTTATTCCCGGGCAACATTACTTTCATTAGAAAAGTGAAATTTTCTTTTTTTTTGTTGCCCGACTGAAGTTGTATTGGTAAGGGGGTAAAACTATAATATTAGACTGACAGAGATCGCTTTGTAGCGATATGACTGCCTTTGCGATCCTTAAGAAACTTTACAACATTTTAAGTGTAACTGTTTCTAATGTCATTTTTGTAGTATAAGAAGGTGCACACATACGAGTACATTCATTCATTCTATTGTTTACGTAATGGATAAATCGATCAAAAAAATATTATCCTAGTGCAGGCAGACAGATTAGGTGGTAGAACCCTGCAAGGCTTGCCCAGGTTGATTTGCCTTAACTTACCTTTTCTGTTCGTGACAATTTCAGTGTCTGTCTTTGTCGTGTTGCAGTTCATAGGCTAAGACAAAACTCACTTAGGTTAATAACGAACCATTAACGTCTTTAGTCTCTTCACTAGCCTCTTAAATTAGGCCCTTTGCTTTTTTATACAAAAAAAAATTTAGAAACAGTTATTTTCAATTTAATGACGGATCCCTAAATTTGGAGTAATGAAACCAGATTAAAAATTTGTTCCATTCTTCTTTTTGAGAGTTGAGGAGCTTCTTAAAAACTACTAACCATAGACAGTGTCTTCACTTGCTTATTTAAGTCACTTGGCTCTTTACTGGAATTGGCTATCGGGATAAAAAGTTGTCTATGTCTTTCTCTAAGATCTAATCTATTCTTACGCTATTATAACAAAATATAAAACTATCTATAGAATGTATCTACCCCCGTGCACGTTCAAGAAAGGGATTAAAAATTTCGTCACAGGTTTAAATCCTCAGTAGTATGATTAAAGCATTCGTCGGCTTGAGACAAAAGATTACTGGTTCAAATCCTGTCTAGGGCGAAATTTTTCTTTCTTTAAAATTTGTAAACATAAAACGACAGATACAGTCACACACAATCGCCTCTGTTGTCTAGTGGTGCAATATTAAACTTGACTTCATGAAGTGCCGGGTTTTATCCCCGGGTCGGTCAACAAAACGAAGAAAATGTGTTTTTTTCTGCCTCCATATTCTGGGATATGGGAGTGAAGATACTTTCACTTTTGTGTAGATTCACACATTTGCTTTTTTAATAGACTAGCAGTCCGCTCCTGCTTCGCACGGGTATAAAATATACATATAAACCATCCTCTTGAATAACTTTATATATTAAAAAAGCCTCATCAAAATCCGTTTCGTAGTTTTTTAAGATTTAAGCATACATAGGGTCAGAGGAATTAATATAAATAATAAATCAATATAAATAAATATTCCTGGACAAGTCAAACAAATTGAATCTAACCCCAAAGTAAGCAAATTATATACTTGTGTTAGTCAACGATTCTAATACATAGAAAAACTTAAATAGATATTAGAATAAATTTAATAAACACCCAGACCCGGGTATACATACATCTAAAAGTTCATCACAGAAATGCCTGCCCCCGTCGGGAATCGAACTCGAGCCTCGCGGTTGTTCGATATAGTTAGGCGTGTACGCTAGCCACTCGACCAAGCAGAGGAAGCGACTTTGTTTAACACTACGTAGTGTTTCGTAGTTTGCAACAAATAAAACATAAAAGAACAACAACTTCTAACATTGTGAACAGTGATAATAGCAAAAGCAAATCGTATCCAGACTAACGGCTGGAAACCGCCGATTGCAGCTTCCGCGAAAAGATGACTCTGTGATCGAATGCTGTGCTCATCTCCGCCGGCACTGCTTCATCCGGCGCACTACACATTACTCTGTAGAAAATGATCATACATTTATATACGACAGTACTGTACGATAAAGACAGGCAAATAAGCGGACTTATCAATTACAATAAACTATCTAAGATAAGAGATCTTGCTATTTTCGATCAGTTGCCAGGTTACCGCTTTTATTTTTCAATGTTAAACAAAATAATCTTAGCAACATAACCCTAGAAGGCCTATCTTTATTTTTTTATGGCCGTAAAAAGAGGACATATTAAAACGTAACAAACGTAAAAGACACTAATATGTTACGTATAAAAAATGTAACTCTGCAATCGAAAATTTTGTTAATTTTTAGATTATTAGGTACTTTTTCTGTGGGCCAGATAACAACACTAGTATTATTTTATTTTAACCGACTTGAAAAAAAGGAGGAGGTTTTAATGCTCGAATCTTATTTTTTTTTGTATGTTAATCGGTTTCTCTGTCATTTCTGACCAGATTTTACATAAAAAAGAGTACTTTCGAGGTCTCATTGCCACTAACTTTGAATTTGATAACGGAGTAATACGGAAATTGGAAATCAAGAAAAATACTACTGTTTTGTGGGCCCAGATGACTTACATATAAAATCGTAGTCGGTTTTTTGAAGTTTTACTTCGCCTGAATAAATTATTACTTGAGTTAGCGAAATCGAATTAATTTCGTTTGTGTGTGTGTCATGTGTGTGAACGCTCGCGTGCATGTCTAAATGCCTGTGTGCGTGTGTACGTGCGTGTTTGAGAGCATGTTGTTGCCCGACCTGGGAATGGAACCCGGGATCTCAAGAAGTCAATTCCGCTTTTACAACTTTTATAATGAAATTAAAATATAAAATTGTACAATAGATATATTTATATTAAAATATTATTATACAAATGCAAAAGCGCTTAAAGTTTGTTTTATTTAGTCATACAATTGTCTACATTCTGTATAACTTTATTACGCTTCAGAGAGATAAAAATCTCTTTAAAGCGCACCATAAAGTTTGTATAGAATCGACGTACCGGATAAAATATTATGTAAAAAATAAAATTAAAAAAAACTTTCAAAGCATACCCAGAAACTTTGTACAGAGTCGACGTTACGGATAAAATATGTTTTATTTACTCCCAAGTCCCGACCAAAAATCCCTATGGCGATCGTAAAACTTGGACTGAATAATCAGTCGCCAACAACTTCTGCTGCGGGGATACATTGCCACTGTACGCATCGACCTGTCGGTTTTGGTAGTAGCTAGTAATATTATACATTCTTTAATAACTCCTGTAGGTTTTAACATCATTCAATCGCTTATAGCTCCTGCATGTTTAATTTTTTTTTATATATATATTATAGGAAGGCAAACAAGCAGACGGATTTTTTGATGGTAAGAAAGTCACGCCGCCTAGAGACACCAAAGATGGTAACGGTGCGTTGCCAATCTGAGGTCTGGATGTTAGGATTCGAGCAAAAGTAAGTTTACCGGCTACCTTACCCTCCGAACCGGAACACGTTATGACGTTATGGCGGCAGGAATAGGTAAGGCGGTGGTATAGGTAAGTAAATATCCTTATATACTTATTCCTTAACAATTCCTGCAGACTTTGACAATAGCTACTATAGTACAATCATTTCTTACCTCTTTTGCAGCAGATAAATGATACAATCTAATGTTATTTCTGTAAGTTTTGATAATGCCTAGTAAAACACTCGTACAATATTTAATTACTCTTGTCCGAAAGTATTTTTATTTTAGCACTCACCCTGGGTTAATTTTCTATAAATTTTAAAGAAAGAAAAAATTACGTCCCAGGCAGGATTTAAACCGGTACCCTTTTTAACTTTTGTCTGTATTGATAATAGCTAGCAAAATATTTCCTTTAATGTTAATAATAGATTTTGATAACTTCTGATAATAGACATTATCAAATCATTTTAGTAAGTTTTGGTAGAAGCTATTTACACAAGATTTGATTATATTTTTTGCAGATTTTTACAGTAATCAAACCACTAATTTTTTATTCTATTTTCTAAATTTTGTTTTCAGTGCTAATATTTTTGTGTTTCTCTCTGATAGTGATGTTTTTACCATGATAGTAATTTATGAAAAATAACTAAACGAAGATAAATTGTAGAATTAACTTATCCTTGTGAAGGCCCAGATTATTTTCAAGATAGAGGTAGTACCAGGAAACACTCACCATGATCAAGACTAGGTGGTAGACTCTTACGACGTCTTGCTCATACTGGTACCAGTGTTCAGCCTAGATTCCTATTTTTCTATAACTCTTTTCACTGACGTATTCCAATTTAAATGCCAAGGTTATAAATAAACTTAAGCTATATGAAGTAACATCAGACCTCGTTATGTAAACGCACCGTCAACAACTTTTGAGATTTACGTAAGTACATACTTATTTTTGACCATAATTAATAATACCACTTGTTTCTCTTCGAATCACAAAAAAAGAGTGGGCGTAATAGTGAATGCGTAATCGAAATAATAACATGTCGATAAAATTGAGGTGATAGCAAGCCAGTTGCCCGGAGTGTTACCCACTGCCATGGTTATTCCTACCACTATCGTCAGTATCGTGTTCTCTGCGAGAGGGCAGGGTAGCCAGAAGACTTGCACACTTGGCCTTAAATAACAGCCCGACAGTGATAACCAAGTATTATCTATAATGTGACGTTTGGGTCTTTTCATCAAGAAACAAGAAAGCTTGAAGTATTTATTCAGTATATTATAATATAAAAATATCAAAATATCAAGACTAATGAATCTATGTATACACAGTTGAATATGTATTGTCAGTACACACGAGACTAGTTCCACAGTATAACAGTATAACTGAAAGATCGCAGACATACAGTAGAAACGTTGTATATGTGTAGGTAATTAAAATAAATGTGTCTATGAATATACAGTTTATTAATACGATAAGGCTAGATACAGACCAGCGCTGAAGCCTTTAACAAAGGTGAAAAGTAGTAAGATGAATCTATAGAATCAAAATTATAATAGTAAAGTCTCATTCTACTATGATTTATAATAAATAGCTATTCCTGGACAAGTTACACAAATTGAATCTAAATACTTAAATAGATACCAGAATAAATTTAATAAACATCCAGACACGGAAATGCAGACATCTAAATGTTCATCACAAAAATATCATCACCCGTCGAGAATCGAACCCGAGCCTCGCAGTTGGTCGGTGTAGTTAAACATGTACTCGACCAACGAGGCGGTCAACTATATCTTTTTTTTCAAAAATTATCGCTACTCTACAAACTAGCAATGCATTTTAACAATTAAGGTATTTTTCGAAGCGACGTGAATTTCTAATAAGTTAAAACTAGTGTAAGGAAACCCGATTACATGTTTTCCTACTCACATTAGAAAAAAAAGGAACGTTAAGGGTAAGACATCTTGACATCATCAGGAGCAATTCCGGTTTTCCTACCCATCAGACATGAACACACCTAAGTCTAACTATTCCTAGCAACTTGTCGAAATTCAAAAGGCAGTGGATAAAAAAATCGTTTTGAACTAATAACAGATAGTCGATGGCTCTTTTAGGTATGACGCGATCTAAGATCTTTGCTACTGGGTAGTTTGCCAGTAGGTCATCAGTCGTACTAAACATCTAATGTGATAAATATTTCTTGAAGGTTTCTTCAACAAAGTTAATCTGTGGACTTCTTAAGATAAGTTAGAACAAGTACAATGTCAATAAGCGCCACAACTATACTGAACAAAGGTCGATGTAAAAGTATTGTACTAGTGACGTCGGTCTAAAGTTTATAAGCTATCGATATCTAAATATATAAAAGAAAGTGGTGTTAGTTACACTATTTATAACTCAAGAACGGCTACACCGATTAGGCTGGAAATTGGTAGGGAGGTAACTTAAAATCGGGAGAAGGACATAGGATATCCTGTTCAATCCTATTCAAACTGGAAAAAACATTTTAATTTTTCCCATACAAACTAAACGGACGGAACGAAGTTCGCGGGAACAACTAGTATACATATATTTATCATACATTTATATTATAAAATATCTACACATCTCCGAAGTATTAGGTTCAACCAGTACACCCAGCTGAAGAATGTGATGTGATACTGATAGATGACAAACCTATCGTCATACAGGCCTCTATTCAATCACGGGCAAAGTCAATTTTTTAAAGAAATTAAAAAAAAACACATTTTGAATAGCCCGTCCAAGGAACCCAATCTTGAACCTTATCATCGGCCCTGGAATCGAGATAACTTGATTCCACCAACAATGCTGGACTCTGCTCTTTTGCATTATCATATTTATTCACATCATCTAGGTACATTCCATGCGGCCCAGTCGATCCCAGGATTCCGACTAAAAGGTTTCGATTTGTTAAGATATGAATAGGTCCCCGTGTTGGTCCGGGCTCCTTTGTAGAATAGACCATCTGCCTTCCTGCCAGGCAGCTCGTAAAAAGCGAGCATAGGCTCACCGTCACTAACACCGTGACATCTTACTAGGTGGTAGAGTCTC
>NJDD01003230.1:0-10024 GCA_002245505.1 Calephelis nemesis
ATTTTACCCTCTACCAAAACGCTCAACGCGCCTAAAGAAGTTTTCACTTCAACAACAAATCTTACATCGCTACTCCACCAACACGGAGCGGACGCGGAATTGCGAGGTAAGAGTTGTTGTTTTATTTATGTATTTTATTCTAAAAAACATTTTTTATCGCATTTGATTCATTAAGAAACAAGCGAGTTATTAAAATTGATAAAAGCAAAGAAAAACCTGCGTGGCTGAACGTTATTTTAGTTAACTCGAGTCAACTCGAGTTCAATTCGAGTTACCGAAATTTTAACTCGAGTTGATTCGAGTTAAGTTTAACCCGAGTCGGCACATCACTACGGCTTCACGTTCATTACCCTTCTCATACAAACAGGCCAGTTTCGGATACTCTTGACACCACCCTCGGATAATATCCGATTGATCTGTTCGTGGACTGTCAACCTTGGTCTCCCCGTGTACCTACATACATCCATATTCGCATTTAGATTGAAAATTATCTTAATATATTATATAAATCTCGTGTCACAATGTTTGTCCTCAATGGACTCCTAAACTACTTAACCGATTATAATAAAATTCGCACACCATGTGCAGTTCGATCCAACTTGAGAGATAAGATAGCTTATATCTCAATTTATGGTAAAAAAATTACCATCCGAGCGAAGCCGGAACGAACAGCTAGATAATTGTATAAAGATAAAAAATGCACAAATATTAGTGTTTCTCGTGAACTATAAAAAACACGTATATTACGCGTAAAATATAACCTATTTCTGTGAAGTTAAAGCGTATACATTTTGTGGTTTCCGGCTATTTTTGGATTTTCTGTTGCATTTAATATACAAACGTCATCAAAGTAAAAATGCACATAAAATTTTTGCTCCAGCTCTACTTCATAAAATTTTTATTTTTTTCCGACCGCACAATTATTTACAACTAGTATTTACTGTGAATGTACAGAAAAAATGGCAAAACACAATTAGGGTTATCACGTTACTTAGAAAATTACAAAACTCACTTATTTTAAAGTATCATCATAGAACCTTTGGCGCCACTTTGAAAGTCTGAAAATACTGTTTTGCAGTAGAGAAACATTTTCCGGCTATCTTCATTGACGATTTTTTCAAATATTTATCTACGAGCACTTATGCTATCAAACCGTTAGTAAAATTTGTTTTAAGTTTAAACGTTCATAAAAACCTTATTAATTGTAGATCATGGCTTATAACAAAGTACAAAAACTAAGTACAATGGCGTAGCACAGCCGCCATTACTGATTTTTGTTAACACCATATTCTAAAAACACTTGGGCGGCTAAGTCGAAACTAACGAAACATAATATGAATGTGTTCAGCTGCTCTAGAGATTTATAGTAATAAAGAATGTTAAAAACGTACTCTATACATAACTACATAACATAACTATATAAAGAAAATATATATAAAGAAAACATAACCCTTCTTGTACTATCGAGTAAGATGGAAAAAATAAGATATAAAATAAATCCTAACCAAACAGTTTTCCCCGTGTTGGTCCGGGCTCCTTTGTAGAATAGACCATCTGCCTTCCTTGCCAGGCAGCTCGTAAAAGGCGAGCATAGGCTCACCGTCACTAACACCGTGACATCTGACTAGGTGGTAGAGTTTAGCAGCGGACTCGCTCGGATTGGTACAACCGCCTTACCTGTTCCTGCCGCCATAAAGTCATGACTAGTTCCGGTTCGGAGGGTAAAGTTACCGGCTAACATACTTTAGCTCGAGGACTAACATCCCGGCCTCAGGTTGGCAACGCATCATTACCACCTTTGGTATCTCTAGGCGGCGTGAATTTCTTACCATCAGGAAATCCGTCTGCTTGTTTGCCTTCCAATATTATAAAAAACCAAAAAAAAAAACTGTGAATTGAAATGCAATGAATCTACTAAGAGAGCAGCGCACCGAAATAGTTTCATTTAGGGTGCTTAATTAGCTTGAGTCTTAATCAACTGACAAATGGTTCTCGAGCGAGTTAAACGACGCTGTTCATTTCTTTGATCACTGTCGTGAGTCTGTCGAGCTCTAATAATATGAATTAAATTTTAATAACAGTATATCTAGATAATAACGTATTGTCAATTGCTGATGGATATTATGTATGTTGATCAACTTCAGTTATATCCTATACGAGGAGGGTTTCAAACACAACAGTTATGATATAGCTGTTTCACTTCGCTGTAGTTTGTATGTTACAATTAAGAATTGATTTAGTTAAAAAATAATGGACAGAATTGTAATGTTAGACCTTAATGATTTCTAAAGCTTTGTAAGAAGCTGACCAAAATTTTGCGATTGCGTTTAATTTGTATTTATATTAAATTTTGAATTTAAATGTGATATTTATTTAAGCATATTTATATAAGCGTATTAAGCATAATGTTAAATGCTCGTCTTCTAGAAGTTGCTCAGTTATAGTAAGAAAATAGGCAAGTAAAAAAAATATAACATTAATTTTTATCCGAGTATCTATTTAAAAAGTTATCCGAGTTCAATATGACAGTTTAAAATGGTACGTGTCTCGTAAATATTTTACCTCAACTTGTGTTTTTTATGAAAGCCTGGTTGCTCGATAGGTGATGCATGTTGCCGACAGACCGCGAATGTCATGTTTGATTGCCGACGGGATGGGGGAGGCATTTTGTGTCATGAACGTCTAGATGTCTGCATTTCTGGGTTGGGTCCACTAGTATCGTTGACTAACACCCATTACACAAGTTTAAAATTTTCTTACTTTGGGGAATAGGTTAGGAAGGACAATTTGTGTAATTTGTTATGGGTTACATTTTTATAAATATCGTTTGTAAGCGTAGAAAAATATAACTAATCATAAAAATCAGTACAAGAAAATCCATGTTATTAATATTTTAACTATGGAAAATATAAGACTTTTTAGTGACGTCGCTTTTCAACGTTCGACTTACTACAAACAAATTTAAACCGTTGTTGAACGCACGTGCTACTAAACACTGTCTAAAATTGGATTCTCAACCCAGGCTGCCACGTCATCCACCCGTGTTATATTGGTTGTTTGTCAATTTTAAAAAGTGTTTAGTTAAACAGGCGTCTATTTTTTTATGGAAGTATCCTCTTATTATATTTTATCCTCTTAGTATAAAAAAAATATAGCACTCGTCCAAGTTCAAATTTAATTTAGTTCGAAAGTTAAAAGCGTACCTTACTTGTGAACATGCTTTTAAAACTTAACACAAATGGCTTTTTAAATTGTTTAAATAGTAAAATGGATGTTCTATCTCATCAGGCTGACCATAAACTCATTGTTCCCACAGAAAACTACTAGGGTTACCACCTTATAAACATAAGTTTATTGATAAGAATAGTGTCTATTGATTAAGATTAAATGACTCTTTAACACGTTCGAGTACAATTTGTTTCGTTTATATTTTTTGTGGACTGAGACGAAAACAGATATTCCAGAATCAAAAAATATTTTACTTAACATAATCAGTTAGAAAAAAAACTTATCCCCCTTATCAAGTAATATTTTTGAAGTGAAACTTCTTCATCGAGGTTTAAAAAATTTGCCGTTACATTTCTCTTACGTGCATTGACTTCTAGTTACGCTCCCAAAAAAAATCACTGTAAGTTATCGCCGAATTTCATACTGCGTTCTTCATGATTGTTGTTTCGCCGGGCGGTATATATTTAATCTAGCCAGAGATAACGTCTGTAAAGCTAGAAAGGTCAAGTCGGTGTACCGTAACCGCACTATGATACGATTGGAACGAGAGGTACACCAGCTAATAATTTTTTGCTGATAACAGATATTTAGTGCTGTGATAGGGGGACTAAAAATGAGAACACTGCTAACTTTTCATTAAGCCAGCAGTGTACCATTCGTGACCGCGCTATGATACAGTCGGCTCGAGAGGACACATCAGCAAATAATTTAGTGCTGTTACGTCTTTCAATTCCATTGGTTTCCGTTTTCAAGTATCTTTCTACCCGGCTACTTGCTACTAGTTTTACGAAATTTTTGAGGGCATGGCAAAATGTTTGAATTAGCTTTGAAAATGAGAATTTAATATTCAAGGTACAATTTATGATGAGGTGGCAACCCTGCGCACATTGTTGAAGCGACTTTGTACGTGGCACATTTACACCTATTCAACTACGGCAAAGTAAACTTTGTACTCTAAAATGTTCTTGAGTAAATTACGTTATCCCCAGTAGAATACTTTTATATATACTTTAAGTTATAAAGCTATTGCTTTATTATTTTCGTAATAGTCAGACTTATCCAGTAGGGTAGAACTTCTTCTTTGTACAGTAAGTGTAAATATGATATAATAAATATTATAAAATAAAATAATAATATATTTTGCATAAAAATATTGTCCGGTTTCTAATATTTATTATCGTATAAGTAAATGTACATACATTCGTCTTCACAAACAATAACCTTTTCTATAGGTTTAGTGTGGCCACTTCACTTAAACAATTTAGGTATTCATTCTCTTTATAATATAAATATCAAAATAGCAACCCGATCCTAGTTTCGCACGGGTGGATAAACTTCTAGTTAAAAACCCATTTCTACATGCTGTGTACATGTTATATACTTCTATGTTATAATACACATAAATTTTCCTCTTTAATAGTTCTATCTTTTAAAAACCGCATCAAAATCCGTGTGCGTAATAAGATATTATATGCGTACATAGCCATACAGACAGCGAAAAGCGACTTTGTTGAATACTATGTACTAAGTTATAAGTTACAATTTCCCATTATTATCGCAACTTAATTAGATACAAAATGTTATGATACAATGTTAGCGGTATTCAAACTTTTTGAAAAAAGAACAATCAAATTAAAAGCACAGTAGGTACATCATTCGCTTAAATGACACTACTGTTTTTACTTTTTACATTTTGTGACTATTTGTGGAATAGCTACACGAATGGAGTCGCGAATATTAGTGTTCTAGTCATAAATAATTAAGCGCAATAAAACTTGTTCTTTTTTACTATAGCATCATAAAAACGAATTAGCTGGTTTCTGTAGTTTCACGCTTGATTTACTCTTACACAAAAAGAAAATCCTTTGTAACCATTAGACAGATGTATGTAACATATCTTCACGCCAAGTCCCGTATGGTGTTGGCAGAGAAAATCGCGTATTGAGTGTCACAATTAATGCAAACTGTTTTATTGAGTCTTGACACCTTCCTCGTATTAAAGTCAAGCTATTTGACCGTGGAATGTGAATCAAGTTACCTTAGGTAACTCACTCATTCACATTCGTACAGTTTATTATTAATATATATTAATTTTATTCATTATATTAATATTATTCAGGCTTCTGTGATATAGCGGTCGGCGTTGGGCTTGAATTTCGGGTTCGATCCCCGGGCTGAACAATAAGAAAATGTGTATTTTCATCTATAACAAAAAAATGAAGTGCTAAATGTGTTGGTAAGCACGTAACTTCCAAGCGACTGAGCCGATTTGGATTTTTTTTGTTATGTTAGTTATTGTCAGAAGAAGATTCTTATGAAGAGAGAAATCTGAAAAATGGGAAAAACAATACTTAATTTTTCCTATACAAACCGAACGGGTGGAACGAAGTTCGCCGTAACAGCTAGTTTTGTAATGAAACAGCATTTCCGATATTGGACATACGCGGTAGGCGATAGGCTTGACACGTATCACAATGAGGATTTAAAAATCTCCGGTTGTAGGCAGACTATCTTCGAATTAATGAATGAATAAACATACTTTATTATGCACCAAAATTTACAAAAAGAAGACACTCTTTGTACCCATCAGGGCCCTGATTATGCTTGTATAGCGAATCCGGTTGGCTAACCTATAAAAATAATAAGTACAACAACAACAACAACAAGGTAAGCTTGTAAATAAAATATAGAAACTAGACACTCTTTCACTTACAAACTTTAAGTGTAGGTACATAAAAACTGTCTTATTGCTTCGGATCTACATCTGCCAGACAAGTTTAGGGTGAATGAGACAATTTATAAGTATATTTAAAAAAACTAAGGTAAGGGCTTCATAAAACAAATGTATCTAAAAAATGCTATCTATTAAATACATACCTGCCTTTATCATTGAAATAAGCTTAGATTAAAATTTACATAGATAAAAAAGAAACATCATACCTAGGGCATTATATAATATCTTTTTTATAACATATTGCATATTGACGATGTATTAAATTCATTCATTCCATTTTTTTAATAGGAATTTTTAAATCTAACAAATTTGTTACAAATTATTGTTAAAGGTGAAAGTAATTAAAATGCCTGAACACAAAAAAGACACATCTGAAGCACTTTGTAAACAACACTCCAGATGTTTTTGGGAATTTCATTTTTCATACTCTCCTCACAGTTTTTACGTCAAAACATGCCCGACGAACAAAAAGCCACATTTTAAGAAACAAGGAGCCTTTTAATTAACTAAATGTGTAATAATTGTAAAAGTTGGGAGATAAAAGTAATTAAAATACCCAAAGACAAAAAAGAAACATCCAAAAGTACTACGATAACAGTATTCCAGATGTTTTTGAGTATTTAATTTCCCGTATGCTCCCTAGAGTTATTACCCTAAAACAAATAAGCCAGGAGGGCGTAAATTTCCTCCCGGATAATTTAGATAGCGCCAACAGGAGCGAGTCGACTACGGGCCGACTAGATGGTGATTTATTATTGTTTTTCATTATAATTATACGCAACGGGAGGGATTGTATTAATAGCGGTGAATATAACTGAAAATGTTTATCTATGAAGCTGTTTCTAAGCGTAGCAGTCGTTTTTGGTTTGATTTTAAAAACGTATTTTAGAAGAGAATTATCACTGCCTATTTTTACAATATAGTGGCAAAGCTCTTACTGCCCTATTAATAAACATAGACTAAAGTACTCTCTAAGGTTTAAGTTGACATTGTAATCTGTATTACATTATTATTACATTTAATCAAACTAGAAAGTATAACAGATTAATGGATGTATGACAAGTTTCCACAATAGATTATTATCATTTCCAGTTGCTAATGCAAAATATTTAACACATGACTCATTCCAATGCTAAATCCAGTAGAAATTTGCTGACAAGAATTTTTAAGCCAGTTTTAAGTTTTCGTACGGTAATTAAAGGATATTAGATTCAGTAATAGCAGTCGCCGGTCCACCTTTGCGTTTATCGTCAAATCTAAATTCTCCGGACCACGAATACACAGAGCTATGAGAAGGTGCTGGTGCTTCATCAATGAATGTCAGTTGAAGCCTCTGGCAGCTCTCTTGTTGACTTTAGCCGCGGTTTTTCACAATTTAATTTCATTATAATAGCGATACACAATTATTATCTGAACCCAGCCAATGTGAAAAAATAAATGAAAAAAACAAAGAGTATGTATACATATATACTACGTAATAAGAGGCGGGACTTCCATAGATACATGGCAAACCCGAATTTTGTATGAAGTTTATTTAAATTGACACATGACACTTGACAGGTAGGTATAACCTATTTAATTTGAAAGTAAGTCTAAAGGCATTCAGATTTAAGGCAACTAGTGTCATATGATTTAGGTGAACAAAAAACATAGCCAGCTTAATTCTTTTATTTTTTTATATTAATGTTGCGCCAAATTGGTGAAAGTCTCTTTTCTTGAAAGTCCCGAAAATCAAAAAGTAATATCACTGGCTTAATTTTCAAACTCCGTTTGGTAAAATTTTACAGGAGGAAGAAAAAAACTGTTTTATTAAATAACAAACAATAAAAAATAGACAAACAACTTATTTTACATTAAAATATTATAAATGCTTGTGTTTGTTGTAAATATGATATATTTATACTAGATAGATAAATATATATTTTTTATTAGATGACATTAAAATCAAGATTTCGAAAATTTTGGAGTTACAAGATTTGAAAATGAAGCCCACGATATTATATATTATTATGTTCCTAGAGAGTTCTATTTTCAAATTATGTCATTTTTTTATTTTATTATTGTGAGTAGCCAGTTCCAGAAACTTCAAGGCCACACGTAACATATGAACCCGATAAGAAGTATGAAGATCAAACCATTGTTTTAACTGAAGATTAACATGTCACGTTCGTTTAAGTTACATACGTAAAGATTATTTATGAAGATTGAAGAGTTTAAAAAATCAAATAGTCATCTCTAGACACATATTCCAATTATTTTTATAGGATCCATTTTCATATTTTAGTATTTATAAATTAAGTGATGTACTATAAATAATATAAAAACAATCTATTGCAATGATTAGACACAAAGATAAAATCTTGGGATAAAAGAAAACGTGAGTATCCAATTTGTATTATTATAATATCTTCATATTACACAAAGAAAACTTGAAATCATAAATATAAACATCAATTCGTATTTATTTGAGCAAGAAAATTAATACAAATTTGTGATGACATACATTTTAAATTAACGCATTGTTAAAATTTACGCCATCATCAAATTTGTGTTCACTGTTTTGTGACATGGTTATTTAAGTAAAAAACCGGTTTAATTGTCATATTTAGCAGGTACATTAATTCGTTCAGAATATAATATTAATGGTTTGTCATTCATTATCAGGCTACTACTATCACATGAATACAATGTTACTTAACGATTTTTTCCCAAATTTTGTGTAAAGAAACTTTAGCTCGGGGCTAAATTTAAGATTTACTGTGAAAAAAGTCTCTTGTTACCACTAATCAAAAGATTCTAAGACTTTTTTCAAATATTTAACTAAAGGAAGAAATCGATGGATAGCAAAGCATACGAGTTAACCAGGCGTGCATAAGCGTGCTGGAAGTGTATATATAAGAAGGCGCTACGGTGCTCTGGGTTCGTGCGCTAGAAACAACTCACCACCTTCCGTTTCGTGCCACACGATGCCCTCCAGCGTGACCGATGTACCAGGCTCGCATGGCCCCAGGCAGTCCGGTTCGGTGATAGTCCCAACCGATGTACCGACGCATACTTCTGCGGTCTCCTGAAAAAGAAAAAAAGTATTTTCACTTAATTGTGAATTTTATCACTTTCATGTTCCGCTTAAACAAAGCAACAGTGTTATATATTATTTATGTATAATTTATTCGTATTTAGACGTACCAATAAATAACGTGTTGTTAAAATTTACGTTATATTAAACTAGAATAATTTATATTAAATAAACCTAGATTAAATTGATATTTTACAATATCAATCCATGGAATTTCGTATTTATAATATTAAAATTCTTGATATTTAATTAAGATTTACACAATAAACATTCGTGGATTCAAAACGTAGAGCTTTAAATTTTAGAAAGTATACCTACTACAACTACAGAATTGTCAGATGAGATAATGACTAGAGAAAAGACGATACTTGGGCACATCAGGCGACGTGATACCGATATTTGTAAAAAGTATCGCCGATACCAGCATAGACAATAAAGGTCTAAATAAATGACCCTGTATAAAATACGCAAATTAACCTAACACCAAAGTAAGGAAATTGTGTTCTTATGCTCTGGGTATAAGTTAACAGTATTAATACACAGAAATATTTAATAAGATTCAGAAACGAATATAACAAATACTTGGAAATACAGAAACTGATATCCATCACACAATTTTTTGTGTCCACGTCGGTAATCGAACCTTCCCCTCACGGTTGATCTTTGTAGCTAGCCTCTCGACCAACAAGGCGGTCAGTATTATAATAAGAAAACTATATACTATGTTGATTCTGATCATTTTTTATGGAAGGCAATCAAGCAGACAAATTTCATTATTATGAAATACACGAAAGTTAAGTTTAAGCTCCATCTTACATCACATTGGAACACGACGTAAAGACTACTTTGACGCTATTTTTTTTTCAAAAAAAAAAAGATGACTTGCTCTCATTTCATTAAACATATTAGATGTTATATGTATGTGTTTATGTTGGAAAACAACCTTTATTTAAACCTTAATTTTTAAAAAAAACCTTTGCTAATAA
>NJDD01003230.1:10200-25128 GCA_002245505.1 Calephelis nemesis
GTTTTACTTTTAACTTTCGATGAATAACAACCTTTATTTAAACCTTAATTTTTAAAAAAACCTTTGCTAATAATGCATTATTTTAAAGTGCTGAATAATTAATTAATAACCATAAAAACTAAATTAACCTTAAAAGATAACTATTTGCTATCAGGGACTTTTTATGGTAAATTTAAAGAGGAACAATTATGTCTCAGATTATTTTTGCGTAGTTTTAACCGTTAACGTATCTCACGCGACAGAAATTCTGTAAACGGATTCAGATCCTCAAGATTCTGATTATGATAATCTATAATATTTATATAATTACTGTGTGGTGTTGGGCTCATGATATTATGTGTGTAAAGTTTCGATTCGATCCAACCTTTTGAAGTGGCTGAAAAGTTATATAGAGTAACGTATAGTAACGTTAGGTAGATACGTAGATATGCCAACAAAGTTAGTAAAATCTATTAAAAATCTATAATGGTATCTAATGATAAAATAAAACAGCAGTTTCCCCTGATAGCTTTTTGGGGTATGTAAGGACAATCATATACGATGTTCACCAGGACTGAATAAACGTTAAGAACGTTAACAGCATGAAACATAATCAAATGAAGCCATTTGCATTCTGAAACCGATATATGAATGGTTCAGATGTAGCGCTTTATTTCCTTCATGCAGCAGCAATGGCTTCGCAAATTGTAGACCTTCGTTAGTATTCCTAACCACCAACCGTACTCTAAAGTGTATTATAAGGAAGGGATGTACGTACGTAAGTTATTACAACTATTAAAATATTCTTATAACTTCGCAAAAATTTATGAAGTTTCAACTGCTTATGTAACTTCATAATTGACTATCGTATAAAATATGTATGTATTTTGTCATTTGTGTCAATGATTTTTACTATCTAATGTTTAACAATAATTCGAAGAGTTCAGTAACAATTATTAAAAATTTTAATGAATCATTTTGACTCAACTAAGATTAAACTATAAACATATCATTTCCACTTCTGAAAATGTGAATTATTTTTTTTGTAGTTTTTGGTGTGGGCATGAGCATCTGTTGTTAACCAAGTTTAAATTTGCAGCAAGTTCATAAAGTCTCGTAAATATATAAATAGTGAGTCTTGTGTAAATCGGTGAGCTCCTTATCCTTCCTTGTCCAGTCAAATTTGGCGTCAACGAAAAAATGCACGTTACACTAATTTGACTAAACATCATTGTACAAAATGTCGCCGAAATTGACAAATGTTAATACACGAAATTCAATAATAACGAAAAAACTGCGACTCTTATAAGAGGCGAAAAATGTTCCACAACTTATAACAGTCGTGGTTGTATTGTCTTTAATGATTAAAGTAAATTAACAAGTTTTTCGAGTGGGAGTCACTGTTTAAAAAAATCGCCTTTATGTTGGGAGATTGTAATTAAATTGATTTTTAACCTCTTTTTTAAAATTGTTTTTTTAAAGAAAAAATCGTGTTATTCTTATGAGCAAAACGCTCATTTTAGTAGTACAAAAGTAAGCTTTTATCAATGAAGCAACGGCAACACTAATCTATATATATATAAAAGAAAGTGGTGTCAGTTACACTATTTATAACTCAAGAACGGCTACACCGATTAGGCTGAAATTGGTAGGGATGTAACTTAAAACCGGTAGAAGGACATAGGATACTTTTTATCAATAATGTTCAATTGTGAGGAAACTGGGAAAAACAAAATTTTAATTTTTCCCATACAAACTGAACGGGCGGAATGAAGTTCACGGGAACAGCTAGTTAATTAATAAATGACAGATGCAGAACACACAAACGTCGAACATGTATTGCTACACTTTGTGTTTCATAAAATAATCAGACAAGCAAGTTGCAATTTAAAACAAATGATTTAATTAATATTTATAAAAACAATTGACATGGAACATAAATGTCAGGCAGTCTGATTCATTAGTGTTTATCTTTCAGGAATATTGAGCAGCTGACCGTTATTCGAACGCTATACAAGGCTAGAATATTATCAAGTCCGTTTTTATATGGTTTTTTGATAATTATTTTGCAATGTTTATCAATACAATAAATAAATGTTGTCCCAACATTAATCTTAGTAAGCGTAGGCAGATGTTCTAGAAATGCAAATACGATTGAGTTCTTCTAAGGAGTTTTGAATTCGTCTGGATTTGTGGAACCATGTTATTTTTGCCGCCATAATGTCAGTTTGGTTTGAGGTAGCTAATAAATTAGCTTTAATTTGTTTAAATTGTCATTACCCATTATAAGTCCTTTGGGGTTCATTTAAAAAGAAGCCTATGTTTGAACTCGGATCTTTAGCTTAAGCATATCAAATTTCATCAAAAGGCTCAGCGTTTTTTCTGTAAAAGATCAACATACAGACAAACAGCCTTTTGCATTTATAATATTCGTATTAAACACATGGATACACGTATTTTTTTACGGGCCTTACACGATTAGTTTTTCTGTCAGTATAAACCAAGGTTATTGAAGTGACTGACGGATAACCTAGCGACAGACATTTATATCTTTCGAGCTATAACAACTAGCCCTGATGATGCTTGAATAGCGAAACCGGTTGGCTAAACTATAAAAATAAAAAATATATTGTGGCAAGTACAAGTGTAGTGAATAAATTAGTTCTAGAATGGAATTCCACCAAGCAGCGGCGGTAAGAAGAATTAAAACTATCTTTTTGAGAAATCAGCTAATAAGTACACGGGTCTCCTGATAGTAAAAGACAATCATGGCCTGTAGAGACCATACATGTTGTAGGAGCGTCGCTGTCTTCTTGCCGAGATGTTATTCCAATTACCCTACTCTCCGAACTGGAATATAACAGTATCATTATGTAAACAGAAATGGGTAAGGCGGAGGACCCCTTCAACCGCACGTTACTGCTTAGCACTCTTATTATCAGTGGCCTTATTGTTAATAACACATTTAACCTTTTCTAGCTTCTTTTGAGCTGCCTGACCGAAAGGTCTACACAGGAATCCTGGATCAACACGGGGATCCAACATGAACTTTATACGCATTTAAAGCCAAATATTGAGGTCGAATTTAATGATATTTTACTCCAAACTAATAACACTCACTGTTTCATTTGTTGAGTAATTTTATCAAACAGCTGGAGATGTAAATGAATTACAGAAGTTAAGTCTAAAATAAGTCTGTCGTCCCGATCTTGGAATTACATTAGACATGGATACGTTTAAAGCTTATCGCAAGACGATTTAGAATTCGGTGTTAAGCGGCACTGAGAATAAATAAATAAATAAACATCCCTGGACTAGTCACACAAATTGAATCTAACCCCAAAGTAAGCAAACTATATGCTTGTGTTATGGGTGTTAGTCGACGATACTGTTACATAGAAATACTTAAATAGATACCAGAATGCATTTAATAAACACCCAGACCCGGAAATGCAGACATCTAAATGTTCATGACATAAATGCCTGCCCCCGTCGACCAACGAGGCGGTCAATACATGGAATTTGGTAGTTATTATTTTTTTAAAATAGGTCATATGACAAACACGAGATAAGAATAAGAGACAACGTAAGCTGAAGATAATACAAATGTTATAAGTAAGTTGTTGTTCGTGGATCCCTATCCAGGGAAGTTACTGCGCAGAACTCTACCTCCATTAGCATTGTTAATGACACTATCTATCCTGTGCTCGCCTACAGTCTATTCTACAGACCAACACGAAGAAGTGTTACTTGAGTCTTCTTGCCATTGTGATTTCAGAAAAAGTATCTTCACGCCCATATCCCAGAAGAGGTAGGCAGAGAAACAACCAGGGCACCCACGACTAGCCGAAGACACTAAGTCCCACAATGTGCTAGGTTGCAAGCCTATCGCCAACCGGGCACTTTTCCTATCCCGAGCAACAATTTTTTTTATAAGAAAATTCAGTATTTCGCTAATAAACATAAATTAATAAATTTGAAAAATGCAAGTTTTTAATGATTTTGTATATTTAGGCGAATAAACTACCTGTACGCTGAAATGGTTCGCTGTTCGCTAGGCATACTCGTATTTGTAAAGCCCGGTGAAATTGTACAAACCGCGAGGTTGGAAACAAATTAGCCGTTAAAAAATTGTGTGTGAGTTTGGTAATGGTCCCGTGCTGGAAGGTATGTAGAACTTGAAACGTGACCCAAAATGTTGGTTGTGGTATGACGACGCATCAAATACATTTATGGTGTGTATCGGACGGTCGTATTTAAGTAAAAAAAGTTTATCTTCACGCCGATATCCTCGAAAGCTTAGCCAGAGACACAACCAGGACACCCACGATTAGCCGACGACACTAAGTCCAACAATGTCATAGGTGGCACGCCTATCGCCAACTGGGCACTTATCCAATCCCACATTAATTTTATTTTATATTATTTTAGAAAATGAAAAAGCGAAAAATTTACATTTTCAATTTTTTTTATGTTGCCCAACCTGGGAATCGAACCCGTTACCTCAAGAACTTAAGTCCGACGCCGGACGGCTAGACCAAAGAGATATTTTTCTAATTTTTTTGTTGCTTGACCTGGGAATCGCACCCGGAACCTCAAGAAAATTAAGTCCGACCCCGGACCGCTAGACCACAGAGGCGACAACTATTTTTATAAAATTTTACTACCACCAGGAAAACGCATGCTTCTTCAGATTAAAAAATATTTAAACCATGTTTATTGCAAATGAATGATGAAACAGAAGAAACAAAACAGTTTCTTGTATCTGTCTCCCATCAACGTGTACAATATGAATAAAACAGAAAATTCCGTCCCTCGGATGTAATATGACAAATCTCGCATATTAAATTCCGATTTTTCACCTTAGGAATATTGTTTTAAAATACAAAATAACAAACAGTGAACAGAAGTTCTCGTCTTTCTATAGTCATTTAGTATTAACTTTATCACAGGCTATTACAGTAAATAATCGATTATCTCATACCCACGCGCAAACACCGCATTGTTAGGCGAATGACAAATGTGTGATCGTCTTACGCCTACGCCGCAGTTGGGACATTGGTGATTCTGGTAAACTAAAATTAATTTTAATATGTATCTTTTAATTTTGTTTGAAAATTATATTAAAAAATCTTATATTGTCAGAATAAAGATAATTCCAGATGTTCCATTTTTAAGTTTATCAAAATTTGAGAAAACAGATATTCAATGCGACATCTTGTGAAATTTAATAGTCTGCAATTGCGATGCAGACAGATGAAATATTTATTTTGGCCATCTTGTTTTAAGACAACATTTTGTGGAGAACACTCAAAAGCTATAAGACCGCCTTTGTGTACCTTAAATGTATAATATTTATTTTAGATTAGGTACTACTATGTATAATATTTTAAGTGTCACTATTAGATTTTAGTATTTCAGATGCATACTCTCTTTTTTGTCTAATGAAAAAAAAGAGACATTTTAGACATGTCAAATTAGTTAGTATATATTAACTTATGACATTTTCAAACCACTTTTTCTGAAACTGTACAAATTTCGCGTACAATCTAATTTGACAGCACTAAGCTTGTTTTGTCTTTTTCTAGTACTTTCGTTGAAAGAATATATCAATAGCTTGAAATTACTTTAGTAGACGCTACAGAATTAACGCCGGTTTAGTATATTATTGTAATTATTGGTTGTTGGTGCACAATTATTAAGGATATTCGATCTTTTATTCAGCAATAAAGTAAGACGATGAGCAACAGAATCGGCACCGATTCTCGTGTGTTTATTTGTACAGTTAAGCCGCATATTAATATTTCGACACGCCATGTCGCTATTAAACCTTTATGAGCTTTTCGTTACAATTCGAAGCAGGGGAGACATTAGAGGGGTCGCCAGCTCAACGCTCAATACTTGATTGTAAACAGGGGCGCTTGCCAGCTGCCGTCTCTCTCAACCAACTATAGAGCGACTTTGAAGAGAAAAAATCTTTTGCTATTAACATTTCAATAAAACCAGCAAAAAAATTTAACGCTTTGTAACTAATTGCTATTTTGTTAAAGAAGCATCCAGTGTGAAAACAAAAAATAACGAACTTTTAGGCAGAATTAAGAGGATATACTTTCAAGTCAAACCATTCAAAAAAGCTAACAAAAATATTGTCACTTTCTTAGATACTTTAAACTTTTTGTTAGTTGTTATTACCAAATAATATCAAGCTTACAAAAACCATTTAAAAAAAAACTAACAAAAAATATTGTCCTTTTCTTAAATACTTTAAACTTTTTGTTTCTTGTTACTAAATAAAAATCAAGCTTACAACAACATAATAAAACAAATTAAATAAAAGCTTGCTTGCTTGTTAGCGACATGGTTTTTTTAAGTACGAATAAATTATAAGATTGTGTCAGTTGTATAAACTAAAAAAGCAAATTACAATTTTTTTGTTCTATATTAATTGCTGAGCGATTAAACATTACTGTCTAAATTTCACCACTCCTATTACTTTTCCCAATTTTATTTTGTAATTTAGTTTAGACTCTACTAATACTGTACTAGTTTAGATATTTTAAATGTAATCTTTACAATATATTATTCAATATCATTTTCTTGATGTTAATAAAAAATAAAATAAAAAAGGTGTCAAAATAATGGAAGGTGAATCAATTCACAGGGAATAGGAAAACAGGAGTGTCCTAAAGGGAATGTTAAGATCGAGCAGACTTCGATTAAGACACGACCGAAGCTGAAGGGAGCCATTTCCAGACCTCTTTGTGGCGCATCGCAGAAACTAATTTGTTGTCTGCGTTATGTGACCATCAGTCTCGTGTCCTAGAGACGTTTCGGTATAAACAAATATGTACTAATACAGATTAATAAGACAGTTTGATTACAAAATTGTACTATTACAGCTTGTTTTAGAGAAAAAACGGTGTATGGGGACGTTTTAATTACTCTACATTAGTAAGAATTGCAAAATTTAAAATCGTGAAAAGGATTTTTTTTTATAATATTGGAAGGCAAACAAGTAAACGGATTTCCTGATGGTAAAAAATTCACGTCGCCTAGAGACACCAAAGGTGGTAATGGTGCGTTGCCAACCTGAGGCCGGGATGTAAGGCCTCTACCAAAAGTCAGTTTACCGGCTACCTTACCCTCCAACCGGAACACGTCAACAGCAAGCATTGACGTTATGGCGGAAGGAATAGGTAAGGCGGTGGTACCAATCCGGGCGAGTCGCTGCGAAACTCTACCACCTAGTAAGATGTGTTAATAACGGTGAGCCTATGCTCGTCTTTTACGAGCTGCCTAGCAGGAAGGCAGAGGGTCTATTCTACAAAGGAGCCCGGACCAACACACACACTACGTAAACTAATAACGTAAACCTTATTTTTTGATTATTTGTGAAAGTTATGCTATAATTGAATAAACTCCATCATTTCTAAATTTCATTCAACAAGTGTATTAGATTGGAGCGTGAAACAGAGAATAAAGAGTAGTTTATATGGAAATAGAGAAAATAATAATTATAAACTCTTAATTCTGCAACTAAATCATGAAATTGTTAATTGTTAACTAAATTTGTAAACAAATTATTTCCTACTAGCAATTTTGTGGACAATTTTATGTACAACACATTTTTATGACAGGTATATAAAATACTAGCTGCGCCCCGCGGTTTCACCCGCGTAAGTCCCAATCCCGCGGGAACTCCGGGATAAAAAGTATAAAAAGTGTTATTCTGGGTCTTCAGCTACCTACATACCAAATTTCATCGTAATCAGCTTTGTAGTTTTTGCGTGAAAGAGTAACAAACATCCATACATACAAACTTTCGCATTTATAATATTAATAGGATAACACAGTACGTTTGCGTGTTTTAAGCTACACATTCTCTAAATTAACGTATTTTTATAAAAAATAATAATTTTTTGCCGACTGCGAAACTGATATTAATTTTAAACAACTCTCTCACAGAATCTCTATGAGCAGCTAGAGTATGTATCTTTTATTCTACGGATATGGATTATTTGCATGTTTAACTTAATTAATATTGATTCAGACGTTGAAATTAGATATCCGAACATACCATCCTAGAAATATAACAAATTTTTACATTTACAAAATAAATGGTATTATGCATGGTTTGAAATCTTATTCATTTAATTGGTAGTCTCAAATTTTCTTAAAATTTGGCCACACTAAGTCTCCATCACATCCCGCAAAAAGGAAAGCGCTGCGACCGACACCCACATGCCTAATGACTCGAAACAATGTCTCCACTGCAATACTCTGACTATCTAGAGTTGTAATGATATGTGCATAATTTGAGGGGCTTTGGACCATATCGAGTTATGGCTAGATGAAGATCTATTTGGCAACAACCAGCAGCTAGATAGAAAGACTGATTTGTAAGATTGGCCGAGTTTCTCGATTATAAAGCGAGATCTAGTTCAACTGTGAATTTTGGACCGTATCAAGTTATGTTACAACATACTCAATATGTGGCCACAACCGGTAGTCAGAAACGGGTAGCATTTATTACCTATAATTATCAGTTTTTTTTATATTTTTTCTTGCAATAAAATAAAGAATTGAAGATCGACACTCACTTGTTTAATGCACAACAGTGGAAAGTGCAGTCTCTAAACAATATTTCATTCCTATTTGCTTTGAGTTGGCATTGGGAAGCTTTGAGTAAAAAAGTTAGATTATAGCTAGATGATGACAGAACTTAAAGTAAAGTAGGAAGTAATAAAATAAAAAACGAGGTTAGGTTTGAGTTTTGTCGATTTTGGACCCATATCGAATTATTATATTTTAAGATACTAGGTATTCAGCAACAACCGGTAGCTAGGAGCAAAATCTAATTTATCATATATTGAATTCGCCAGCTAATTTTCGACTAGGAATATTGAATTATTTTATTAAGCAACTAGGAATTCAGCAAACGGTCAAACGAGAGAAGTTTATTATTATTACTATTTTGTCCATTAAGTTAAAATTAAGCAGTTGTAAATTGAAATACCTTGAGTTATTCAGGACAGAGCTTAGCAACAATCGGTGGCTCGAAACGGATAACAGACTAGTTGCTGGATTCGAACTGTTATTTATTATAAAACAATAAAATTGAGTTCAGTTACGAATTACGAATGTCTTCGTTGTATTTGAGACCGTAACTAACCACGACTAAAGCAATCAAACGCAAATAAAACGAAATCTCGAAACACGCCGTAATATTGAACAAGAAACCAAACAACGACAAATCTTAGCAAAGCCTTCGTAAATTAAATTCCGCCGTTTAATACAAAACCAATTTTAGTAGACTTTAATGTTCGTATTTATTGTAACGTGCCAACAGAAATAAATACCAGCGGTGATTTCAGCGAACACTTTGTTTATAGCCCGAACTACCGGACGTTTTCACAATAATGTTCTGTAGAACAAACTTTGCCGGTTAACGATCAGGCGTGCAGGGTTTATAAAGAAATAAATTGTTCATTCAGATTTTTAGATAATTAAGGAGCTATTTTTTATTTCAATTTCATAGTTTGGGGATAAATTATTTTATACCTACTACATACTGTAGCCTCTGTGGACTATCGGTTCAGTTTTTAGACTTGACTGCATAAAATTGTGTTTTACCAATTTTCAAATAATAAAAAAATGTTGTTCGGGATTGGAACTGTGCCTGGTTGGCGATATGCTTGACATCTATCACATTGTGGGACTTAGTGTCTTCGGCTAGTCGTGGGTGCCCTGGTTGTGCCTCTGCCTACCTCTTTCGTGATATGAGCGTGAAGATGCTTTTTTTTTGCTTTATACCTACTACAAGCTTTTATTTAGTTTGACCTATTAGTTAATGTACATTATATGTGTGAATAGATAATAGAAGTACAGAAGAATCACTACCATACCGCAAAGCAGAGTGAGAGTAGTCAGATTTAAATAACGGTTCCGTTTATGATAATAAAATCAAATACTATTTATTAGTCTCTTGTTACTATTGTTAGTCTAATGTAAGATCTTTATTAACGATAACTTAGCTTCACACATAGTAATACTCAAGCCTGAGGGAGTCACGTACTGGAGGTGCTCTGTAATTACGGATTCAACTTGTTGGAACTCTGTTATGTTCATTATTATGGTAATTTCTTTTATTAAACTGAACCGTGAGAATTATTCGACCATTTTGACTTAAATTTTATTCTTAGTAAAGGAAAGGGTTTTTATCTACATACATGTATAATTTTTTTTATGATAATGGAAGGCAAACAAGCAGACGGATCTCCTGATGGAAATTCACGCCGCCTAGAGACACCAAAGGTAGTAATGATGCGTTGCCAAACTGAGGCCGGGATATTAGGCCTCGAGAAATAGTAAGTTTACCGGCTACCTTACCCTCCGAACCGGAACACGTCAACGGCAAGCAATGGACATTTAGGTGGCAGGAATAGGTAAAGCGGAGGTACCAATCCGGACGAGTCGCTTCGAAACTCTACTACCTAGTAGGATGTCACGGTGTTATTGACGGTAAGCCTATGCTCGCCTTTTACTAGCTGCCTGGCAGTAAGGCGATGGTCAATTCTGCAAAGGAGCCCGGTCCAACAAGGGGACACGAACACGAAACTGTAAAAAATCTGTGTCTAAATGACGTACATTCCCGAAGAATAATTGGGATGACTTTGTCCAGCCCCTTTATAGTCAAAAAAGGTTTTAATTGAATTTTGGTCTATACGGTAAGAAGCTAACTTGACCTAGTACTAGCTAAGCTAGCTCAAATTTTAATTCTATGTTTTACCAAAAAATAAGGAAAGTGCGATTACATTAAACTACAGGAAGTATGTTAAGACGGGGATATGACGTCACATACCCATTTCAAGCACGTAATTATTCTATCTATATAGCTAGTAAGCTGCTGATGTGTGTGTTGTTGAGCCATTTAGTTAATTAAACATGTTTGAAACTGAAACATTTAATAAATTAATGCTTATGCTAATATAAAAACATTCCTCATTCAAAAATTTTGATAGCATTTTAAAGGAAATGTACACGTGTATTTTACAAGGAAATAATTTCTGAATTGCGAGTGACGTAAAGTTTTTACCTTTGCTAACATGCACTTTTACATTATTTGACTTTTTCGCTAACAGTCTAAATCCTAAGGGAATGTATGTGTGTATTTTTCCGTGAACCAATACAGTCTACATGTTTGTTTCTTTTTATTTCAAAGCGTGTTAAGTTTTTACTTCAACTGAAACATAAATCAGTTTATCATCTATTGACCGCCTCGTTGGTCGAATGGCTAGCATACACGCCTAACTACACAACCAAGCGCGAGGCTCGGGTTCGATTCCCGACGGGAACAGGCATTTTTGTGATGAACATTTAGATGTCTGAATTTCCGGGTTTGTGTGTTAAAATAAATTTATTCTGGTATCCGTATCTACGTATTTCTATGTACTACAATCGTTGATTAACACTCTTAACACAAACATATAATTTGCTTACTTTCGGGCTAGATTCAATTTGTGTGACTTGTCCAGGGACATTTATTTATTAATTATTATTTATTTATCTGTATAGCGCTTTTTCGCTTTGAAGCTAAAACAGGTTTTATGTAAGGAAAACTAACTTAATTGCTTCTAAATCTCAGTCCGTACTCACTATTAAGCTGCACAAAGAAATATTTATGAGGGTAACAGAAGCTCTTAGAAACATGAATTTTAAATAGACAATGTTACTGTATGGAATATTCATTTCAACGGGCCTTTCACTTGATAGCATCATATAATAGGTAGTCTCAATACCACGCAAGACACGATATAAAGCTTTTAATGTTGTTACAAAGTCATAGAACATACATTTTTTTTAAAAATTAATTACCGTTTTTCTAGTTAGTAGGAAATATACGATGTGTATTTCCTATCTATCTGGAGACCAATAGTGTGTTAGTAACCTGTAGGTTAAGCAACGTGGTAGCAAAAAGGGGTGAAATTTATCGAGATATATCATACCTACCCAGTTTTAACGTCTATTTTGGAACTAATACAAATAAAAGGAAATCATGTTAATTATACTATTTATAACTCAAGAACAACTGAACCGATTTGGCTGAAAATTAATGAGGAGTAGCTTAAAGTTACTTTTTATCCCGTTCGACTGAAAGGAAACTTTTAAAAACAACATTTAATTTTTTCCACACAAACTGCATGTGTGGAGCGAAGTTCATCGGAACAGGTAGAATTTTATAAATAATAACATACTTCTTAATTATGTGTGTGTTGTGCTCGTTTATTGTTATTTATATTCTTGAATGGTAATATTTCAAGGTAATACTTTCTCCTATCAAGTTAAAAAGCATAAACTAAATCAAAGAACTGATACCAAGTAAGAATATCTCAAATATTTGTCTTGATATTTCGCATGATTAATTCAAGAATACGATAAGGAATAATAAATTAAGTAAACACTACGTACCTTTAAGGAAATAATATAAATTCTTAACCAATCACAGAACGAAAGATATAAGAACTTGAGGCCCTACCAATGGAAAATTCGAAATTCACAATAATCAAAATTATTCGTAATAAATACAACAAACAAACATGCGGTCGAATACAGAAACTCCTCTTTTTGTCTGTAAATAACTTATAAGGATAAAACTCGCATACTAACCGCACAGAAGTGCGTAAAAAACGAGGAGTTGTCTGATAAACAAAACAATATTTTCACTTTTTACGCACTTCGCATGTGACAGCTTGTGTTAAATAAATAAGTAACATTAAAGCTCGTATCCGCGGGCCTGGCAATTCCGACCCTCTTCAAACCCGACACTCCCTAACTAATTAACTTTGTACAATTCGATTTGATGCCTCGCAACTGTTTCAATATTCGTTTATTCATCTCTCATTCCCTGGTTATTCAGTTTGCGACTCGCTTTCGTGGAGTTTCGTGACGGTTTTTAAATTTAATTACGTCTCTTATTTAATAATTGCTTCTAAGTTAGACGTTCTAACGATTAACTTTGCTTTTTTTACTTTAATTTACTTTGGAGTTACTTTAATTTACTATCGCACGAAATGTGTCGCCTTATCATAGTCATAGACGTGATATGCCTATTTTTATTACTATAAATGCGAGTATTTAAATTTAAACCAGTATATTTGGTTTCCAAGACAAAAGGGATGGGTTTTTTGCAAATAGAACTTATAGAAGCATGAAGACTTTTAATCCCGACATCTTTATGGCTTTTTGAAATAAGTTCTTATATCATCAAGCTTCCAGTAGTGAGCTTTCTAATTTTAGAACGCAGACAAAGCTTTGGGTAATAGCTAAGTAAAACAATAATGGAAAGTGCAGTTCATAATTTAATTGAAGTGCACGTAAGACATTGCTTGCTAAATTATGACCATAACCGGAATACCACGTCTAAGATGCCAGCTAAATTATAAAGATGTTCGGAATAATTCCAACGTATAATGTTTATTCATTTGCATTTTGATCTACTGACTTAGATATAAGCAAAAACTTTGCCATGTAATAATCGCCTCTGTGGTCTAGCGGTTCAGTTGTTGGACTTGACTGCATGAGGTCCCGGGTTAGAAACCCGGGTCGGGCAACAAAAAGAAAATTGTGTTTTCCAATTTTCTAATAAAAAAAACGTTGCTCGGGATTGGCAGCCTGGTTGGCGATAGGCTTGCCACCTATCACATTGTGGGACTTAGTGTCTTCGGCTAGTCGTGGTTGCCCTAGTTTTGCCTCGGCCTACCTCTTCGGGGATTTGGGCGTGAAGATACAGATAGTTACAGTTTACCATCCACAATAACATTATGAGTAAATATTTAGGTGCCTATTAGGTATGAGATAGGTTAGCAAAAAATATTTAGCTAAATCAATGATATCTCTCAGAACAACTTCGTAAATATGGTATATGTGTGTACGGTCAATTACAAATATTAAACAGTATGGAAATTAACTACGAACATTCTACATGGCACTCGCCACTGCAGCACCACGAAAAGCGCTCGTTATCCATGTAAACACATTAAATGTTATTCTTGCGTTGCTACTGAAGATCACATACAAGGACACTATTTTCTGTACAAAATACACGTTGTAGCTGGAATAAGTTGAGTTGCTTACTTTTTAAAAAGAAGAAAGGAAATTTAGGTCTCAGAGGCAAAATAAACAGTACCTATTTTCAAAAAATTAAGCGTTTTTTGTAGTAAAAAATAACTTTGTTAATGCTTCTTGCACAAGCCTCACCAGTCAATACTCATTTTTTACAAAATTTATTGAAGCTCTTATTTGCTTTCCCGCCATTTTTCAATAATAACTGAAAAAATAATTGTCTTTCTCTTGAGATGGTGCGGACAGAAAATATGTATTGTAATACATTATCAATAATTTAATATTCGGCATTTTGATGATAGAAATAATATTTCGTATAATCTGTTTTCGTTTAACGGTAAAAATAGTAATGTTGTTAAAAACGGTATAGCTGAGAACACTAGAAATAGGCTTTCTAGCCTATAACCCACAGTCTAGGCATGATAATTCATATGGTAGAGTATACTTGGGCCAGTCACTGACAACACGCCAGTAAAGTTAATGATTTACCTCAGTGACAAAGTCGAAATAATATTAGTCTAGTATCCAATCTAACAAGACAAAACACGTTTTAAACTCAAATTCTAGTCACGTTTTGCATGAAATAAATCAGTTATGATTCCAACAACAATAGCCAATCGATCACGTGCTCCATCGGCAATTATTTTCCAGTAAACGACCCAAAAGCTATCATAAAACTGAAAACAAACGCACCCTCGCTACAGCCTCGGACAAATTAATTAAAAATAAAACCTTCCACCTCTGTAACCCTGGTAATTAAAACCGAAATAAATGTAACGAAATTGAAGTATCAATAAGGATTAAGAGTAAAAAGATGGAATTTAAAGC
>NJDD01003230.1:25146-131848 GCA_002245505.1 Calephelis nemesis
GTTAAACTTTACGACCTATGCTTTATTCAAGAAGCCTATAAAATTCTTTTTATTTGATGTTCTCATTTCGTTTTTATGATGACTATATTTACACGTCTTTTCATTTGTTCTCTTATCTGCAAAATAAGGTTAAAAAGTCAAGTCCTCTTTTAGTGGCTATTCACAAAAACTTATTTTGCCTTTTAAAGAAAATGCCACAAAATCTTTCGTGCTACGCAAAACTAAGGTAGTTATTTTTTTTACAACATCTTATTTTATTTTGTATTTAAGTTATAACACATCTATTAACGCTGTCAAAAACAGTAAATTAAAGAATAATAACATAAAAACTATGTATGATAAGGATAAAAAATATTCTCTTATGAATTAAAGATTTAGCTTGTCACTAGTAAGCAGTGTTTTTAAAACAACAGGTTTTTGTACAATATTTTTGAAATATATTTGATACTTTCCATCGTCGGCACTTGGTAAAACTTCCAAATATTCATATTTTTAAAGAAAGAAACACTTGTACTGTTTTACTTATCACTTATAATTTATTACTTTGTAATTAATAGCCTACCGGTTTCGCTTATACAGCATCATCAGGGCTAAAACTTAAACTAAAACTTAAGGAGTAGTACAAGTGTTTCTTTAAAAATATGAATATTTTTGAAGTTGCGGCGTTGCGCATTTTTTTTGGAATGGGTAAAAACTTCTTAACTTGCGTCAGGACACGCGACCTGATCAAAATTTCGTAAGACGGCGCAGGGCGCTTGCGTTGTAAATGTTCGTTTTGTATGTTTGTGTAAGATAGCACAATAAATGAATATTTTACTCTACCACTCAAAATGAAAGTACTTATATGTATATATATAATTAAAGCAATTCGTGCAGAATTATTTCCTTACCATTCCAAAATATCAAAAATGCATACATATCTTCACGCCAAGTCCCTTACGGGGTAGGCAGAGAGTATCGAGTGCCAGACCTCACGATCCTGACAAACCTGTCTTGCTTCCTTCACATTCATTACCCTTTTCATACAAACACGCCGGTTTCGGAGACTCTTGACACCACCCTCAGATAATATCCGATTGATCTGATCGTGAAATGTCAGCCTTGGTCTCCCCGGGTACCTACATCCATCCACATTCGCATTGTATATCTGCTTTGTCAATCTTTCATCTGTCATTCTTTCCACATGCCCGAACCAGTGGAGCTTGCCCTTTCGCATTTTAACACCAACACTTTCTTTCAATCCCACTCTTTCTCGGATCTCACTGTTACGAATGCGGTCAGCGAGCGTTACACCACAGATTTTCCGTAGTGCTCTCATTTCGACCGCATTTATCCTACTTTCATGATCTTTCTGACATACCCAACTCTCGCTTCCATACAATAATGTTGGGATAAGCACAGAATTATGCAAAGCGAGTCTAGCTTTTTGACTCAAAACCTCGCTTTGGAATAGCTTACCCAACGCTCCATTCACACTATTCCCTGCACTCACTCTCTTCTCTACATCCGCGGTGTACCTTCCATCCCTGCTAAAAGCACAACCAAGATATACAATTTCATTCACTTGTTCCAGCACTACATCATCAACCAAAACTCTTACATCCGTTCTGGCTACATCTCTTTCAAATACCATTATTTTGGTTTTCGTCGCATTCAAATGTAAGCCCCTTTCTTTACAATCTTCTTCCATAACTGTGACCAGTGTTTGCAGCTCAGATGGTGTAGAGCCCAAAAGTACAGCATCATCTGCATAAAGCAGGCAGTTCACAACTTGGTCACCCATACGCATTCCCACATTCAATGATCTTAACCTTTGCAGACATTTGTCCAAATACAAGATAAACAAGCGTGCTGACAACACACAACCCTGCTTGACGCCAATATTAACATCAAACCAAGGCGATATGTTGCCATCAACCCGCACACATGCTTTACAGTTACAGTTTACTAAATACATTGACTGTACCGCACGCAGCAGGGACCCATCTATCCCATAATCTGGCAAAATGTCCCAAAGTTCCTTACGCACAACCCTATCAAACGCTTTTTCGAGATCCACAAAACCGCAGAAAACCCTCTGACCCACAGCCAGATGCTTCTCTACAATGTTGCGGAGCGAAAACACTTGATCCGTACATCCTCTTCCAGACCTGAAACCGCCTTGAGCCTCCCACAATGTTCCATCGGACATACCTTGCATTCTCCTTTCAACTATTTTTACTTACACTTACCATACACTTTTGATGCTAAACTGATCAAACTAATGGCCCTGTAACTTGTACAGTCCATGCGTGAACCCTTGCCTTTATACAAGGGCACGATGACCGCACGTCGCCAGTCTTCAGGTACTCTGCCGGTCTTCCAACACTTGTTACAAAGAATCCAGAAAGAGTCCCGGACGGCAGGACCACCAAGTTTGATCATCTCAGCTGTAACCATATCTACTCCCGCAGCCTTACCATATTTCATACTTCTTATCGCCCATTCAACTTCTTCCATCATAATGCCGTCCGATGCCTCCGCTATTTCCGAGTAATTTGAGTACTCGGACCCAGCGGCAGCATCTTGGGCACCTTCATACATATCTCCATAATATTCACTCCACCGTTTTAACACGTCATGCGTGCTTGCAAGAATATCACCACTCTTAGACTTAATTCTATTCATTCTGCACAACGTTAATATTCAAGTTTTCACTTCTGCCAGCACTTCCGGAGTGCAACCTTTATTTATATATTTTCGAACTCAAAAATAACATTCTTATATTAAATATAAAAATGTATTATTTGAATTTCGAAATTCAAATTTCGATTCCACGTTTACAATTCTCCATTACGTATTTTTTTGTTAATCAACATGTCCTTCAGGTACAAACGACAAGTTGTGATCTCTAGAATGCTAAGGTTAATAAAAAGGTTAATCAGTTGTGAACATAAATTGTTTATTCTGCTCCAATTATGTGTGCGATGTTAGGTACAAAAAGGTTAAAAGAGTAATAAATGTCAGATAACCCGTCGATAACAGAAAATAACCTTTCTTGTAACTTACAACTATAAATATTCAATAATTAAAGTTATAACATATGATAGCCTTACGTATCTAGAGGTCTAAAAGTGATAATTTTGTGATTTGAAACACGACGAAACGTATAAAAGAGACTGGAGGATTTCACTAACATCAAATATAAACAAAAACGTGTTTTTTTATTAAACATTGAAACTCAAAACTTGGTATTTATAAGCGGTGTATATTTCTTAACCGCAGTAGATCTGTTTGTTCGCCTCCTATTTTCATATAAAAATACTTTTGACATTTGTACAAAAAAAAAAATTTGATTGTGATAGTGATAAGCGCTTTTTACTAAATGCATATGAATGTATATATTATATTTACAAGGCGCATATACCAAAATAACATGTTTTTAGGATTTTTCTGTCTATTTGTTTCGACTTTTCTGTAACGACTGGACCTATCTTGACGTGATTGCCACTGGCAGCTAGCTGATAAAATAAAGAGTAGCCTAGAAATTCCAGGCGGACGAAGTCGCGGGCACAGATTTATATAAATGTAAAAATAAAAATTTATTTTCAAAAAAAAAGTTAACGTCCATCCTATACTTATCAATACTACAGATAATATATGAAGATTGATTAATTCATAAAGTAAATGGAGGAAACATAAAGCAAAATCAGTCGCTGCAGCAAATATTGAGATTAGAATGTATTCAGAATGAATTTTCACTAGAAATATTTTTAATATACACAAACCGCCTTTGAAAGGCTCTTTGCTCAAAGGGGAAGTTCAAATAAAAGGCGAACATAATAAACTCTGGTAAAGATTGCTAAGAATGGTATAGCTTTTGTGGGAAATGGTTTCACATTTTTGAAATTGTAATTGCTTGGAAAATCTATGAATTCAAATTAAAAGCGTATTTAGTATACATATACAGTATACGTATCTTCACGGTCATATCCCTAAGAGGGAAGCAGAAGCACAACCAAGGCACCCACGATAAACCAAAGATACTAAGTTATACAATGTGATAGGTGGTAAAGCTTATCGCCAACCGGACATACATCGAATCCCGGGTAACTTTTTTTATAAGAAAATTGGAAAAAAACTATTTTCTTTTTTTTTTTGAACCGGGAATCGAACCCGGGACCGCATGAAGTTAAGTCCGCTAGACTCTCACTGGACCGCTAGACCACAGAGGCCACGTGTGATATTCATGAGTGCAAGTGTCAAGTCGTAACAAAATGCTTAAATAAACCAACACATTGACCATATCGTTCTGGGCAAATGTTACTTATAATATAATTTAGTTTCATACTTTTTACAGTTTGTAAAAATTTTAGTAACTTAGTAAATATTTAGAAAGATTAAAACTATTTACCTATTAAAAATGAACAAAATATCGTTTTTACGAACAGCATTAATTTGTAATTCTCTTTCCGAATGCAACATAAATTTTACGCAAATGGATCCTCCGACGTCGCTTGATGTAATCTGCAGAAGTGGATACGAAAAGTTAGTTTAGTTTTTACAATTCAAAAGTTTCAATTACATTTTATCGTTTGCATGTCCATTACAATATGAATAAATAAATATCCCCGGACAAGTTACACAGATTGAATCTGACCCCAAAGTAAGCAAATTATATGCTTGTGTAATAGGTGTTAGTCAACGATACTAATACATAGAAATACTTAAATAGATAACAGAATAAATTTAATAAACACCCAGATCCAAAAATGCAGACATCTATTTGTTCATCACACAAATGCCTGCCCTCGTCGGGAATCGAGTTCGAATCGAGCCTCGCGGTTGGTCAGTGTAGTTAGGCGTGTAAGCTAGCCACTCTACCAACGAGGCGGTCAAAATATTATAGTTCTTAAAATTTCATTTATACAATGAAACCTTGTACTAATTAAACTTATTTAATATAATATCCGGTATTTACTCTGTGCTGCGTCCATTTCGTGTGATCCTTACATTGAATTGAATATTTTAACAAATACATTAAAAAGATAAGCTCTTGTAGAAAGATAAAAATATCGTACTAATAGTAGAACGGAGATTAAAACCGTATTTGAATTGACAAATTATTAAGCTATTAAATCTAAAACGCAGATAAGATTCCTAAAACATGTTTACGTGTTTGACTTTTAAATTGTGTGAATTTTATCGTGAACTGGTTTCGAAAATTTTCAATAATCTTAGTAATGGACATTTAAAAACAAACTCCATCGTCGTGAATGTCTTGACTAAACGAGATATAAATGAAAATAGTGTCATGTCCATCAGGTAAATTAAATTTATTATAAGTATGGCTTAATGTCTGCAGTTCCGCCTACGTGATCCGAGAAAGTAAATAAAATAAAGATAAAAATATTTCAAGTGAGAGTCGCATCCGTTGAGAATATCGTGCAATTAAAATAGATTGTAGCTCAAAAAACAATAAAAATAAATATGTAAATAAAACCGACTTAAAAAATAGTAAAGATTTAATATTAAATATATACTACCTATTATTTGTATGTGCCATTTACTAATAGGTTTGAAGTCGGAGCCAAGCCTTGAACTAACAATTTTATATTATAAATAAGTTATAAATTGGCTTGCCACCGACTTCAAATCTATTAGTAAATGGCACATACAAATAATAGGTCTACTAGCTATTAATTTTAATATTAAATCTTCATTATTTTCTACTTTTTAGTTTTGAAGTCGGTTTTTTAAAGTAGTTTTTTTTTATATAAACCTTTTCTATTTTATGGCTGATATGGTTTAATTTAATAAAAATAGACTTCAGGATAGGTGAAAGTAGATAAAAAAATGCTCATAAAAGAAAAACTAATGGACCTACCTAAATTAAATTTTTATGTAACCAATTCGAAACTATTCCGCATCAAACAAAAAGGAAATACCTAAATCGTTTCAGAAACCTCGGCGAAACTGGTCTAGGTACATACATAAAAAAATATACCGCTCGAACTGAGAACCTTTTTATTTTTTTGACTCGGTTTAAGCTAAACTAGAAAGTAGTAATTTTTTTTATTTCTTGGTGGGTATTTCACACCCTGAAAATTCTGATCTTGATAATTATGATTTTTGTTAGATTATTATAATGTCCTTGGGCTTGATGAGTAGTGGCCGTGATGTGAAGTTCCAATTTAATTCGACCTTGAAACTTGGCTATATACTATATAGTATAATATACTAATATTATAAAGAGGAAATGTTTGAATTTTTGTTTGTTTGAAATGAATAGGCTCTGAAACTAATGGACCGATTTCAAAAATTCACCCTTAGAATGCTACATTATCCCTGAATGACATAGGCTTTGTTTCATCAAAATCGGTGCAGTAGAAGCCAAATTACGCAGACGAAGCTGCATGAAACTGCTAGTATTATATATTAAGAAAGCTTGCAAGCGGTGGCTACCGTGGTGTATGCAACCGGATGGAAACCTTACACCTGGTTAAAGTTAACTAGTTTAGTATTTCATCAAAATTATTGGTCAATTTTAATATTTGATGAGAATCAAGTAATAAATAAAATATAAAAGTTGTATTTTTATACGAAAATTTAAAAATAGAAATAAAATAGTTACTATTTTGTTCCTCACAAATCATTTATTTCCAGTTGTTCTGCTATTCACCTATCAAAATACCGACACTTAAAACAAACAAAAATCGTAGGTATACCTAATACATATCTAAATTTGTATTATTCGTCGCCTTAAGTTGATATTATTAATGTAAATATCATAAACCGGTAAATAGCCTTGTATAAGGCTGTTGCTCTGTCAAAATGTTCATAATATGAGAATATTATGAACATGTCCCGTGTTGGTCCGGGCTCCTTTGCAGAATAGATCATCTGTCTTCCTCCCAGGTAGCTCTTAAAAGGCGGGCATATGCTTACCGTCACAAACACCGTGACATCCTACTAGGCGATAGAGTTTCGCAGCAACTCACTCGGTTTGGTACCACTGCTTTACCTATTCCTGCCGCCATAACGTCAGTGCTTGCCGTTGACGTGTTTCGGTTCGGAGGGTAAGGTAGCCGGTAAAATTACTTTTGCTCGAGGTCTCAGCCTCAGGTTGGCAACGCATCATTACCACCTTTGTTATCTCTAGGCGGCGTGAATTTCTTACCATCAGGAATTGTTTGCCTTCCAATATCATAAAAAAATACATAGGTAAGTTTCACAAACTTCGTAGATAAACTTTTTATGAATGGAATTATTTCCGAATTTATTTAAAAATAAAACCTCATAAATCAGCCTCATAACGGTAAGAAACTATTAAAGGCAAAAACGGAATTATAAATGAGCGAATTTACACATTTAATGGTTATATTTTGACAACCGACATAACGATATGAATGGTACGACGAAAGGAATTCACAGAACCGAAACTTTCAACTTAATATGTTTTATTAATGATAATTCAGTTCTATAATAAATTAAATATCATATTTCAATAACAGGTAATAAACTAAACAATAATTTAAAAGCAGGAAAGCTGCAAAAAGCGACTGAAATTTGATTACAACGTCTTGTTACACAAAATAATTATATATTAAAAATTAATTTAAAAACGACTAGTCTGATCACTTATTATCGCCTCTGTGTTATTATCCCTGGATCAGGCAACAAAAAAAGGGAAAAAAAGGAAACAATTTTCAATTTTCTAATAAAAATTACTTTGCAAGTTATCAGATTTGATATCAGGCCTGCCACCTATCACATTGTGGGTTTTAGTCTTCGGCTAGCAGTGGGTGCCCTGGTTGTGCCTCTTCTACCTCTTCGGGTATCGGGCTGTCGATAAAATTTATACAAAACCAACCCTGAATCCTGATCAACCATTCAAAAAAGAACCATCAAATTGTATAAAGAGCAATTAAGGCAGAGTAATCTTTTAACAACCATACAAAAATACCTACGAAATATCCTCCTTTTTTGGGGTCAATTAAAAAAACTCATACTGAATTTCAGTCAACGGACAGTCCATTATTAAATAAAACTAAGTATAATACGTACTATACGAAGATTTTTTTTTACATTTATTGTGTATTATAGAGAATAAATAGAATATCTCTGAACAAACTCCACGAATAGATCTCCCAAAGTAAGCAAATTTTGCTTGTGTAACTAGTGTTAGTCAACAGTACTAATATCTACATGAATATTTATCGCACAAATGCTAACCTAAGTCGACCGTCGACTCATAGTGGTCGGCATGTACGCTGGCCACTCAACCAACGAGGCGGTCAAAAGTTTATTTTTAGCGATTTTGATGCAACAAGGATTAAACAATAATTTCTAACTTTACGATTTCAAGGGACTCAATTAATTTATTTCTTTATTTAAGAAACAAAATTACTTCCTTCCAACTCCTAACCAACATTGAAATATTTAATCATAGTTTTACAATTTGTTGCACGCAGTTTCGTCCCTGTTTTCAAATTATCTTTCGTGCAAGAACCAGTTGAGCATTTGAAACAAAAAGTAGCCCATGGGTTCATCCTGATTATAACCTACAAGTGTGTCAAATTTTTGACAGAGCCGTTCAGTCGTTTGAGTGTGGAAAAGTGATAAATATATACAAAAACGTTTACATATATTTTTTATCTATATTGTTGTGTTAGTTGCTGACAGGAGAATATTCATATGAAAAGAAACGATGTTCACAGTTAGGTCGCCAACGTCTGTCGGCTCAGCTAGTTATTGATAAAGGAGTTGACAGTTATCGATATTTACAAAGGACGCAAATTTTGTATTGTTTAATCAAATATGTGATAACATTTCAAACATAAGTAACAATATACAACATAGATAACAAGAAAACAGAACAGTCCCCAAAAGCCAATCTTCTCACAAGACAAATAGTCGCATGTGACCCTATCGAAAATCGACAGCGATATTTATTCTCCGTTTAAACCTTTTTAAGTACACAATACAGCGTGATTTTTATCGCGCTCAGGGAAGGATAAACGCGGCTTAGAGGAACCCGTTCTTATCTCTTAATCCTGAAAGAGATCTCAAATTAATGGATATTTATTTCATGAATAATGAATGGGTGATAATTACAAAAATTAGTTTCATGAAATGACTTCATAAGATATTCATGGTTTCGTATTACAACTACTCCGACAAATATTGTACAAGTTGTAAGGTATAACAACGACATTTTAGAGAAATTAGTTCTATAAGTACCACTAATACCCATTTCCTTGATCGAACTGCGACATACTTCTCAGTTATTATAACTGAGTATTTAATAAGTACATTAGTATTTTTACCAGGATTAAAAGAAAGGAGGTGGTTCTCAATTCGACGTATGTTTTTTTATTTTATTTTTTTGCATGTTTAGTTGTAACACTTGTAACGCGATTTCTCCGTCAATAGCCAACCGATTTTGATGGATATTTTTTAGAAAAACAAGTGACGATTGCGAGGTGACGAGGTACATGTTAATGTTATCATGATTTAACTAGTGTTGTAGTAGTACTAGTGTAGTAATTTAACTCACTGATGAGGTCGTCAAGATGAGTGAAAAAATTGTACATGATTAAATGTTACTCAAAAACTTCTAGTTTGTAGAACCATTTCGGAGCCATTTGCATTCTTTCGAAAAAGAATAATCAATGTGGTACCCAATGTACTAGTTGGAGTGGGTTTTTGCAGTTTTACTACGTTTGCTTATTTAATGTATACTTTGTCTTATTTTTAAATGTTATTTTTGTTTCATATATTGTTGTTTTTTAATTTTGTGCAAAAATAAAGAATGTTTGTATTTTATTATTTAAATGTAATTTGAATTATGTTGTCTTGGTTTTGCATTGTTATTTCCATTGGCCCAATACTGAATTTAAAAAAAAATCAATAACCTCCGAAAAAATCTACATCTAATGAAGGTACCTAGACAATAACCACCTCGAACACATCACCCCACACACTGACACGTAAAACTTGCAATACGATGGGTTACTTATAATAATTAAAAAACAATATCGGTAGCGATGATAATTTTATTTTAAGTGCTCACTTCACTCTTCAAAAACTGACAGCAGAATGACGTTTCACGCAAAAGCGGTTTAGTTCGGTTTTTGACAACTGAGCAAATAAATTGATTGCACTATACAAAAATTACCTAACAGCTATAGCCTATAACAATAAGACAGAAGCGAGCTACCCTAAACCAATATTTCTGCGGAAGACAAATAGTCACGGCATCTGTGACCCCAGCGAGAATTGACAGCATTATTTATTCTCCGTTTAAATCTTTTTAAGAACACAATACAGACGATCTTTTTAATAGCGCTTCTGGGAAAGATATACACAGCTTAGAGTAGCCCGCTTTTACTTCGTTGTTTACCGGCATTAAACGCTTATTTATTTAATTAGGAGGTCTTGAAATTACTCGATGGGACCATGGCCTTAATAAGTTATCGTGTTCCGGGTAAAGAGGTAATGTTGTCGAAAAACAAATTATTTGAACTCGAGTTGGAAGCTCACCTTATTATTATAAATTAAATTATAAATAAAGTATTATAAATACTTGATCTTATAAAGTGACGTTTGTAATTTTGTAAAACACCAGGCTCTCATAAAATAAGAGATAAAATTGTAAGGACATTAGCTAAGTACTTGCAAACTATTTGAGTAAAATTGCCTGAAACAAATTTCTACACAAATTTAATTATTAATATTTTTATCGTCATCTAAAAATTACTAAGATTGAATAAAATTACCTAGTCTTGCTCTATAGATGTAACGCTAAAAAGTCAATATACCTTTACTACAATCAAATAAGTGATTTATAGATTTGGCTCAAATTTCTGTCAATACTCAATGAAATGAAACACACTTGAGTTAATATCAAAAAGTTTTTGTCAGAGCATAAAACTTCATAGTTTTGAAGGCATATTTTTTGTCAGACTCCATAGCGCCGTAATGAGTATCAGTAAATTGGGAGCTGTTAAATTTTATTATTAGCGGTAGACATTGCTACATTTGTTAAAAACAAATGGTTCCATTTCTTAGTAATTTTGTTGCTTTTTTAAGTGAATTTTTTAAGTCCAAAGGCGCACTACACTTTCATAATTAAACAAGATGCTTACGTCTCAGTGCTTTTAAATTATTCCAGGCGCGTCTCACAAGTCCGCACGGGCGCTATTATTTCAAATTATTTTTAATTGCGTAAGAGCAAGCGAAAAACACAAGAACAGCACTCAGAGTTAATTACTCCCGCAATAAAGTATTCAAAGAGCTTCTCGAGACGCAGCGCCGTACCTAATACAAATATTAAACCGTAACCTTTCCGCTTTAACAATTCTTGAAAAGAAAATGGACCGTGAAAATCGTAACACAACAATGGCTCGTAATGAAATCTCTTTTTTATGGTCGTGTCGGCCTGAGCAATTTTAACCTCGTTTTCATTGAAATTCACATTTCATCCGGATAACAAAAGACTGCTCTCTATGCGAAATGTCAATTGTGAGGAGGGTAGATAGATCTTCATGTTATCCTAGTAGATAGGGTATGGCTGTGACAGCTTCATTGCACTTTTTGTATGGCACTTAACATGTAAAGATAGCGATCATTTTTAAAACATTAATTAAAACCAAAAGTATAGCAGTGAAATTCGTTAAAATTTACTATTTTGGGATACGGAGAACGTAGCAGATAGTTTCGACAACTGACAGTTTATTTTTTAAAGTTTAAAGAATACGCATACTTTACGCAATTTTTATTTAAGAATTTAGATGCTTGCTTATTTTTCATTTTATTTTACTTGGTCGTGGGGATAGCGTAATTGACTAGATCCACCGTCAAACTGTGAGGCTCGAGTTTGATTCCAAACGGGGATAGGCATTTCTGCAAACATTAATGTCTGCATTTCCGGGTCTGGGTGTTTTTTGATTTTGTTCTGGTATTAACTTTTTTTAATTTCTAGATCGTTGACTAATAACCATAACATGAGCATATTATACTTTAATTTGCTTACTTTTGGGTTGGATTCAATTTGTGTAACTTGTCCAGGGATATTTTTTAATTTTATATATTATGTTAGGATATATTATGTTCATCAATAGGTACGTCCAAATTAAAATCACTGTTGATTTAAGTTCCAACTTCTCGAAACGAATAAAATAAGTATGTGAGTTATACGAGTGATACTTTTAGTGATACGAGGACACATATTTTTAAATATTTTTAAAGCGCAATTGACATTACTGAGGTGTTTGAAGAATATTTTATACCTTAAAAAATATCATGTAACAAATTCAGGTAAAGCCCAATAAAAACAAAGTAAATTACAATATCAACGACCTGATGTTTAGCAGTATTGGAACAAAATTATATGATAATAATAATAGTGAATAAAGTTTTAGCAGTTGACGGCAGTCATGAAACCTTTACGACAGTATAAAATCGTAATGGATTAACTTGATCGCCGCAGTTGGCGTTTAACGAGCGACCTGAGCCAACTTCCTCAATAAAATAATAGTCTTTCGGCCTCGTACCCATGAACATAAATACGGCTTTTTAAAATTATTAATGATCCCGAAACACGAACCCGAAAACAGTGCGGGCTTTAATCATTATATCGATAACTTGCCTTAAAAAGGTGTGATATGGAAATTATGTTTATGAAATTCTAGCTGCTAATTTAACTTGCCTGAAGGATATTGAGTATCTTGAATGTAATAAAACCTTTTTGAGTCAAGGTTAAAAGAAAAAAAGTGACGTTCAGACAGTATTGGTTGGAATTTAAATAAGGAATGCATTCTAGAACGGACGAATTTGAAAATAATAATTGCAAGGACCGTATTTTTAGCTATTAAATATGAGTACGTATTTATTGTTTTATTTTCAAGCATGTTAGCTTAGTTTAGCAATATATTCGACATAATTGAATAATTATTTTAGAATAAATTGTCATTGTTCTGTGATGCCGGTGTATCTAGTTACTTACATAAATTGGCTAAATTTCGTGGTATTTCCAAATGAATTACCATCTGAGTAATAAATCAATTTGGTTTATATTTATAACTTCTAAGTAAAAAGGTGTTTTGTGGACAAGCAGCTTTTAAGATAGTTTACGTACCTTATTTTATTATTACATATACGTAGTTTGCACATATTATATAAATACAAGTAGGTGTATTTACATTTTTTGTTTTTTAAATTACTGTTTAAAAATTATGTGCACTTTTAAATGTTACATACTTATCTAAATTACATTTCACTTTTAAGTTTTATGGTTTTAAATTTAGATAGCTGTGGAGGAAGTGTGTCGAACTTTCTCGTATTTGTAATTACCCAACCTAACCTGTACTAATTTAAGGGTACTTACAGTTATGAACGTATATTATAAAACACTGATGATATACAGCAGTAAATTGCGCTTAATAGAGCCAATAATAACAGATTGGCTAGTTGATGACTAGTTAATAACATTATTAAGTCTCCAGCGCTTCAATTACCGCTTTAAAGAAAATTATGTAAAATCACATGTTTGCTATACTTGCACGAAAAGCTTTCAAATGCTGAGCTTTCTCATAGCAGTTGGTATGCAAAAAAGTATAATCAATCTTAAAATATTTAGCACTTAAATATTTAAAATACAACGAACTTTATAAATTCTAAAAGATTTATAAATTCTACACACCTACCATTTGGTTGTCACAAATGGTCAAACATCATTTTAAAGGTTACACCACTTAAGACCAGTTTAGAAATAAAGGTCAAAACAAAAAGGAACGACGATAGCATAAGATTTCCACAAAATGCCATATAGAGAGACGTTAATGACTACACTATAAAATTACATAACAATAAACGCCATTATACTGCGAATGAAAATTAAACGACCACTTTCAAATTGTCTACAACAACACAAGAATTGTATTCAACATCTGCTACCCTAATGAACATATATTTTTTTAATTTTTTTTAAGAAACTTAATCAATCACATATTATAGTAGTTGTTGTCACAGACTAGGTAATATTGCAGTACAATATAATATTAAATAGTACAACAAATAAATATTACATTATATAATGATTTGGAATCACCCTATACTGCACTGTTTTATTTCATACAAATAATGCAACCAAATCCAAAATTCGTTGTCAATGTCCAAATATTTGACTTTAATATTAAATTACACACCATAATGTATACGAAAACGTAATAATTATAACAAACAGAACGAAGTCTTTCGTAATTAAGAGTCCATTTTGTGACAACCTTTTAAAATTCACTCCTCGCTCGGAGGGCGGTTCAAAGGCAAAATAATTAAAGCCGTGGATATAAGAAAATGTGGGGAGGCAGGGATCAAAGGAAGGAAATTCCCCTTGCGTAAATAAAACTGTGCTTGCGGGGGATTTTCGTATTTGCTGCTGTCTCTGCCTTATTACTCGTATTAGATTATATTAACTTAAAACTCACCTTAAAATTGATTAAATATTTAAGCATTATGCGTTTGTTGAGTAATAAAGGTCATAAACCTCAATTTTGTGTTATTGAATAATAAATATTTAACGCTAAACGTAATGTGTTAGTAATAAATTATTTAGTGATTGATATTAAAATTTTGCGTTGTGGATTTTTGACTGGGCAATTTTGAATTTTTATGATGTAGTTTTTAGTGCAATTTTGAGAAATTTCACGTATGTTTAAAATTATATTTATAAGGTGATATCATTAGGAAGAAACTGCCAGTAAAACGTTCGAATTTCTTTAACTTATTGGATTTAAGGTAATCAAAAACTAATTATAGCAAGCTAATTTTAATATCGAACATCTCTCTACTTTCAATTTCGACAAATAAGGACTTCGTTTTTACACAAAATGCCTAAAAATTGAAACAATGGAAACCAAATCCAGCACAATGAAAATTAAAAAACAATTCAATACTTTTTGTGATTAATTAATAATTGATTTTGGGATCACAAACGACCCATTGACCATTACAGATATGTTTTCTGCAATTCAAATATGTACAGTTTTTTCACAATATGTTACTTACTTGAAGTCAATTAAGGGTAAAAAAAAGGTTATGACTATGTCAATAAAACAATCAGTTTCAAAACTGTTTCATTTTTTTGCAATGTCTTCAATAAAGAGTTCTTTAACGATTTTATGAATCAGAATTTCAGTTTTAAAATACTTTATTCACAGGGAGCATACAAGGTACTTGTGTGTTAATGTGTTCGTTTAAGATTAAATAAGTTTAATTGGATATTTATATACCTGTATAAATTTATATACAATTTTTCTCCCTAGAGTTAGCTGTAAGAAATTGCTCTGTGAGATATACTGACCTATTATTCATTTTAAAAATTTGATTTTTTATGCTGTTTCACTTATATATTACTTATATTTTAATTCTTTATTTTTGTGTAAAATAAAGAATTAAATAAAAACCGGAGAATGGTGATAGACTCAGTGTATTTTTTTAAACAAATGTCAGCACAGCAAAACTGCAAAAACCGATTTTAATTTACGAGTAAACTGATGGTGACCATTTTTAATAATTTATGTATGGGATATTCATGACATAACTATAAAATCATATCTTAGATCTTGATCAAATTGATATGGAACCTGACCACCTCTGACAGATGGCCTACTCTCCAAAAACAATCAAAATCAATTTGCTATTCGTCCATAAATCGCATGACAAACATTAAAAATACAGAGAAGAAGTAATAACGTCACCTTTAGAGTATGTTAATCTTAACATTATCATAACAAAGGACATCATATTTTACAATTATCAGAACTTCTTTCCCAGCTATTAAAATTTGTACAATTTTTAAAGCAGCCTATGTTTGAACTTGGGTCTTTATCTATATGTATTTCAAATTTCATAGAAATCTGTAAGGCGATTAAGCCGTGAAAGCTATACCTACAGACTTTCGCATTTATAACATTGTTAGGAAAAATTAGATACTAATTGCAGTGCCTAATTGGAAATGGAAGCGGCTTTGCGAAATCAATGAGTCTTCCTACTTATTATGCTGAAATTTTAATTCTAATAACATTTCATACACAACTTTTTTAACATTACTAATATTGGTCACTGAAGTTCCTGTGCAGCTTATTGTAGTAAGGTATACATTGATCTATGAAAGAATTACTTATTTTTGAAGCGAGATTTATAAACTGCAAGGTTATTTTTAATTCTTTATGATATTGGAAGGCAAACAAGCACACGGATTTCCTGATAGTAAGAAATTCACCCCGCCTAGGGACATTAAAGGTGCTAATGGTGCGTTGCCAACTTGAGGCCGGGATGTTAGACCTCGAGCTAAAGTATTCTTACCGGCTACCTTATCCTTCGAACTGGAATACGTCAACGGCAAGCACTGACGTAATGGCGGCTGAATTAGGTAAGACGGTGTTACAAATCTGGGCGAGTCGCTGTAAATCTCTAACACCTAAATTCTTGTATTTAAATAGTGAAAACTAATCTATCTGTCCATGCCCAAATATTACAACCGGAATTTCAACATTTATCAATATTTTTTAATTTGTTATCGCCGACCGACCCGACGAACTTCGTATCTCTTGACATTACCAACACTTTGTAACAGGACAACATAAAATACGAGTATTGATTTTCATATTTTCCCTGCACTTTTCCCGGTTTTTCTCTTTATTATAAACTTCTCCTGACAGTTACAAACAAAAAAAAAATCCCAAAATTGGTTCATCTGTTCAGATTTGATGGGAAATGGGATTCATTAGTATTGTATTTAGTGTGCGTGTGTATTTTTTAGTTTAATAAATTAGTATGTTAAAAGTTACTTCGTATGTATTTAATTACACTACGTACACCTCGACAAAAGCGTTTCCAACGACATAGTAATTACCATTATAATCATCAATTGACCTCACGGTAAGTAATTATTTTAGTTGCGTGTTTAAACAATTTTAAAGTGAGTTGGGAATGCTTAATGGCACCTCAATGTTGATACTGATATTACAATTTAACAAAAGAACAATAAAAAATAATTACAAAGTTATTTATAAACTTAATTACTAATTACGCGTTTTGTTTTTTGCACGTTATTATGTTTTATTTTTAGGTTAATTACTTTCATAATAATTATCATTTGTGTGTCATCTACAAACACACAACAATATAGTAATATGTAATACAAACACAGGCCAACAGTAAATGTTTTGTCATTCTTTTCGAAATATTTTATTATATAAATAAACCATAAATTAAACAAACCACATGTATATGTTATATGTGTTAGTCAATACTAATACATAGGCACACTTAAATAGGTACTAGAATAAAGTTAATAAACATCCAGACCCAGAAATACAGACAACCAGATTTTTATCACACGTATTGGGCATTTCGAACGTAATTTCAATCCCATCGGGAATCGAACTCGAACCTTGAAGTTGGTCGGTGATGTTAGGCGTGCAAAACCTTTGACAAGAGGCAGTCAAATTTTGTAATTACATGGCTCAAAATTATTGATAATCTTTTTTTTTATGGGGTTAGACAGCTTGAGCCCGGGTCCGCTAAGTAGAATATATTATCTTCCTCTCTACCAGGCAGCTCGTAACTGGTTAAAATATAGGTCATCACTAACAAGACCACTGGTAGAGTGCTGTTCCGCAACTTGTCCGGGTAAGGATCCCTTACCTATTTCTGCCCCCATAATGACTCTGTCATGTTCTGGTCTGGAGGTTAGGGTAGCCGGTAGACTTGCACAATAGATACAACATCCCGACCACAGGACAACGACGCACCTGTAACTAATGTATGTATGTAATGTATGTATGTATGTAATGACTAATGACTATAGTGTCTATAAAATGATGATCTCTAACCATCAAGAGAGCCGCGTGCTTGTTTGACCTCTCAAATAAAAAAAGGATACATTTGTGATAATAAGAGATAACCGCTCTAATCGCTGAGTAGGTAGTCCATGAGGAAGTCAACCGGTTTTTTTTATATTTAATGATACCGAGAAATTCGTAATCAATTAACCACAAAACTCAGTAGTTTTGATAAACAAATGCTTTTACCATTTTACGTAATTCAGGTCTACTCAAAATAGGCTGCGTTTGATCAAAATCAGTGTAGCAAAAGTGAAGATACGAGGCACTGTGCAGCCAAAGTTAAAAGAAAATATCTATTCAAGAATGTGTGAAAGACTATCATCATCTACATCTCTGTTCATCATCACCAAAGGAACATGAAAGATCTTAATTGCAACCAAGACATCAGAACAAAGACCTCCTATGGCAACAAACTGCGGAGTGAATGAGTATTGTGATTATGGAACAAAACCTTGACAGATTCAGCTAACCTAAATCTTTTGTTTTTAACTGATTCTGAAAAACGTGGTCCACTCCTATAATTTTTATGTATGTTAATCAATTTCTCTGTCAATTGTGAACTTATTTTATTTAATAGAGTTAACTTCCGAGGTGGTTCCATTGTCACCAAGTCTGGGTCTGAAAATAGAATCCCTGGGAAATCGAAGAATTTAGTAAATTTTTGTATAGGTACGTAGATGAAGTATTGAAAATGGCGTCTGTTTTTTTGTAAATTTAATGCTCTTAAATTATAAATATAATGATTGGTGATGTGCAAATAATATCGATAGTTATAATTCATAATACCGAAAACATGTATCTTATCACGCCGTTCATTCGCGTAAAAAAGAAATTGATTTGCAGACCGGAACGCGGATCCGCGCAATTTAGTTATACTGCCGGCATACCAAATGTTAAAATGCTTTAAAATCGATCTTAGAGATGGCATATCAACTGCAATAGATCAAAGTTTAGATAAGAGTCTTCTTTTCTATACCTCGAGAAGCGAAATGTTTTTGTAAAAAAACACGTCGAATTTCCCTTACTTACCTTAAATTTTAGTCTCACGTTTGAGGGTGGTTGCTTTAGTTGTTACTTACCTGAAAAAAAACGAATCTTTTAAATATTTTTTTATAAAAGAGCAAAACATAAATGTCTTAATTAATTGCATAAAGCCAATCAAACATCAAAGCGATTTTACGACTATGTAAATTAAACAATTAATCAGTTTCAACATTGTTTAACAATCTTGACATATCAAATCTCATATAACGTAAAAATAAACTATTTAAATTAAAATTTTATGAGTGTGTTTGATTTAAGATAATAAAGTCGTATACTCGATGAAAAGACAATTAATTTTAAACAAACTGTTTACCCGCGACTTCGTCTGAAAAACAATCGTCAAAAAAATTCTTTCATGCTTTCTGACCCTATTATGGTAGTTTAGACAAAAGTAATATATGTTTGAACTCAGGTCTTTGCACGAACCGGATGCACATGAAATTTCATCAAAATTGGTCAAGATATTTAGCAATAAAACAAACAGATTTTACCATTTATAAAACAAAATATGAAAAATATGGATTAGCAAGGACATTTGTTTCTTTGTCACGTAGGTAGCAATAACCATAATTTTGACATTATTTACACACATAATGACACTAAGTATATATACATTATGTTAATAGTTTAATACCCAGTAAGTGTTATTTAAATAAACTAAGTTCAAGAATCTAATTAATTAAGATTCCAATCAATAGTTGTTAACCTAGAATTTCATTTATGAGGTACTACCAAAATTAAATAAAAGCGATGTCTCATCTGACCTTCAGTTTTTTCATGGTAATTATTTTCAAGGTAAATACAGATTATATTACAGTTTAAGAACTTACATTTTAAAATCGATATACTTTTGTAATTGGACGATTTTTAAGATATCGTACAAAATGGTGCTACTTGTTACATAGATACATATTGTGCATTATTGTTCCTCGAAGAACGTAACGCTATTATAAGAATACAACAATAAGCATATAATATTTTATACGTTCAACTACTAAACTGGGTACTGATTTCCGTTTTACGTCAATACTATCTATTGTTCGTGCATATAAACGTCGATGAAACAGAAATATTTATGAAAATTACGCAGTCAAAGCCACCGCAAGAACCTCATGTATAATATTAAAAGTATCGCTGCAAATATTATTTATTCGTCGGCTTAATCGAAATCATGTTACGCATAACTGAAATAAACCACGTCCTACTGAAACCAATTTTATGTTATTAATTTTGTGGTGTTCCGATACATCGAACACATTTCCGATTGAATGGAGATAAAATATCGATTATTATCATTGTTATTAATACTGCAATTCATAAAATGAATCCAGTTTATGTTGATATTTGCGCCTTATCGTAATGAAATTAGAGATTTAATTATGATAAAGCAAATCTGGTTTTCTGCAAGCCGGATGAGATTGTCCTTTGTGCAAGACAAAGGTTTGGAGAGTTTATAAAACAATTGAATACAGAAAAGTCCAGGGCAATTTTTGTCTGGTGAAATCGGACCGTGAAATTACGCGTAGGCCTTTTATGTTCTTTCAAATTCACCTGCTGTTAAAATCAGACACACCGCAACTCATTACGAACACACTAAGCGGCCAAATTGTAAAAAATTAACATCCAAATTAGGGGAAAGCTGTTAGCGGAATTAGTACGAGTTACGCTCGTAAATCGTCTGGATAGGGTGGCGAGAACCCGCCTGTTTATTGGCCTTCCGTCGACGTCGCGCTAATAAATGAAGCAGAAAACTTCTACGAGCGTTATGTAGTACGTCGCGCGCCGTTTGAACGAAAGATATCATCAGCTTCGATCCAAAAGTGCATCTATCCTGAATGCTGTAAAGCGCAAATTACGATGAAAACAAATTTTATGATCACTTTGGAATTCCCTTCCTATTTCCGCACTCACAAAATGAAGAGGACGAAGCGAGGGCATTACGGGTTATGAAATGAACTCAGTCGTTTCATGTTACCCCAGTCCTCGGCAAGAAAATAGAATTATGAGAGGAGCGCGTGCAAAGAAGAGCGCATGGCAACTTCAATTCAGCAAACCTTCGATAATGCATTTAAAATTTCTTTGTCCTTTGTTATCCTGAGTTATCTTCTTTAATTGATATTCTTTTCTAGATGATATCAGTAACAAACACATTAACGGGATAATAATTATCAATCCCGTAAATACCTGGTCTGATATTTATTATCAGGTTAGAAATATTGTATTCATTAGTAAGTTCCAATTTCATATCGTAATGAAATATTTATATAGGTAAAAAAATTTATTAGAAAAGCATTATGAAATGTAACAGCAACAACATGTAAATGAGGTTAAAGTTATCGATATTTTGTCGCTGCTTAAGGTAACATCCCTACAATATGTCTTTTGCTTATTTTAATTTCACAATTTTAAGACTATCAACTTTATCTCTATTGTCAAGTTCTATAAAATGCTTAATTAAGGTTGATTCACACATGCGTTTATTGCTCTACAATTGTAGATGTTACGTATTACACTCGTAATACTAAAGACATACTCTTATATGTGTGCGTAGTTATCTCGTGTTTCTTTATTGAATTATGAATAGGACATTTTAAAAGTCTGCGTTAATGTTCCATAAAAGCACAGTCTTAATTCTTAATACTGTGATAAAAGATAGTAAATTTAAATTAAATATTCTCTTCGCAGAGCTGTATCTATGTTTGAATAGTAAATCATTTGCTTGTAAGCTTGTATCCAGCGACTTCCCGCGACTTTGACCAGATCATCAGTCCACCGAGTTGTCTTCTATGTTTGTGCCAAATTTCACGAAAATCGGTGTATCAGTTTTTGCGTGAAGGAGTAACAAACAAACGCAAACTTTCGCATTTATATTATTAGTAGGATTTGATGCAAGCAAAGCCACTAATAACGTCTAGTAATTATAACAGTAATTGTGTTATAGCTATGATTAATAATGGAGATCAATTCTAAGACTGGTAATTGCTAATACGAATTCTCGCTTTGATGTCCGAGAGCGTTATTATACTGGTTTGATTAATTGATTATAATTAGCTTACACGACTATCGTTCTATATTAATAATTAATATTAATATTTAGATTTGAAATTAATCATTAATCAAATCTTAGAGGTCTACGTTTTTAGAGTTCGGACGCCACGAAAGAAAACCCTGAACTTTAAATTAAATCTGAAGCTACCGTCACAATAAACATAACAATCGCATGTATTTTTAATGAATTAAAAAAGAAGGAGTATTTTGAATTTACAATATTTATTTGTATGTTTGTTACGAGATTCCTCTACCATTTGTGACTAGATTTTGATGATTCAATTTTGCAAAATCATTACCGGCACATGTTTCAAAGATGGTGCTGAAGATATTATACTAAAATATAATTCAAGCACAGGGCAAACGCTAAAATAAAAACACCTTGATTGTAAAATTTATGGAAATTTGTTAAGCATTCTTTTTTAAAAAATACATAAACAAAAATACTAGACATTATAATATTGAGGTAGGTCGGAACAGTTTTCTTCATTTATTATGTAATAGGAAGGGAAAAACGCAGAATGATCTCCCGGTAGTAAGAAATGCACATCACAGTAACCAAAGATGTTAAAAGTGCGTTAACTTAAATCTGAGATACCTAAGAAAGTTTACCGCCTACCCTAACCATTAATATGTTACATGAGAATAGGTACATGGGAATGTGTATGATATGGTAATAATATCTGATAGCTGAGAAGATAAGAGGGTTGTACTGAACCAGACGAAGCAAGATAGGACCCTACCACCTTGTTTGACTGATTGCAGTAGTAATCCAACACTCTTAAACTACTGGATTTTACTGGCAATGTCATATCCCTTTTTTATATGATAATACATTGAACAAGCACACGTCTCTCCTAACGGTCAGAGACGACCGTGGCTTATGGACACCATAGATGTTTTAGGTGCGCGCTATCCTGTGGCCGGGTTGTTATTCCTTCCGGAGTGGAACATGACACTGTAATTATATAGGCAGGAATAGGTAAGGCGGTGGATCCCTACTCGGACAAGTAGCAGCACAGGATTCTAACACCAGTAACCCGTTCATGTACTGCTTGGTATAAAGACAGATGGTCTATTTTGCTCGGAGGACCTGGACTGACACAAGGAAATCCTTATGTCACAAAGTAAAGATAGCCCCAAAATGACAATTTGCGAGCAACAAATTCATATAAATAAACATTTAAAAACTTGTAACAGTTGCAAGCAGAAAACTTATTATTCCGTAATGGTCTTGGTTTTTGTGGAAAATAAACAAATTGCCTGCATGGCAGCTGGTAAGATGTTAGTGCGAGTTAAATAGGTCAGGCTAGTATATACAAATGGGTCATTACCAACAAAACCACTGATGCTTGTTCATGTTACCTATTCCAGCGGCCATAATGTGCTCAGCAATATGGTACCAGGCCGGAGGGTACAGTAGCTGATAGACTTGTACATTAGTCATAAGATTCCGATCAAAGTTATGCGACGCACCTATAATATCTATGGTGTCTATATCTATAGAGAAGGTTGTCTCAAACCATCAGGTGAGGCATCCTTGTTCGCTGACTTGTCACATAAAACTACCTTTAAGCTTACAAAATGTTCTATTTCTACAAATCTGCATTATCTCGAAAGCATTTGTAAAAAAACAATAAAGCACTCAGTTAAAAGTAAAAATCTACTACACAATGCTGTAATTGAAAACATTTCAAGCGAAAATTTCTAGAACATTATTTGAATAAAAGAAAATATTCACGACACTGCCGTTACAAGATTATTACACGTTTGAAAAGAGCGAAGTCTCTAAATGGAAAATTCGAGAATATTTTAAATGAATTCATTAAGAAATAATATCAAAAGAAGTTATAGCGACTGTTGCAAAAAAAGATACTTTCAAGCTTGTTGAATCTCAGTTTCATTTTTATCTGACTCTGTATTTATAAATCTCCATTAAAATGGCGTACGTGGGTGGATAATCCTCCATCTTTGTCATTATATTCGTAAATGTGTAAGATGATTTCAACAAGTTGTTTTTGCAGTAAATCATTATTTAAAATAATCAGAAACGTTTCAAGAAATGCCATCTGTCGAGATGTAGGTTATTATTTATGGTACAAAAAACATCTTATTAGTCAACTAACTACGAGTAGACAAATGTTACTAATGCAGAAGTCAGTGATTTTAACTCCTTATATAAAACCTACTTGAAATATGAACTACTAGCTGTAACCCGCGACTTCGCCGCATATGAATGTTAGTTTTTACGCCGTTATGATATCGGGATAAAATGTAGTGTATGTCCTTCTCCATGCTTTATGTTAATTTTTTTTAATTATTCTAAAAAAAAGATTTTACAACAATGCATTAATGTCTCTCTCTCTTTCAAGAATCTTTCAAAAGTTCAAAAATCAGTTTTTGTGAGGCATAGTTTAAAAAAAGTTGTGGTCTGAGAGTACCATTTTAAATAAACTTCAATTTAAATAAACTTCAACTCTGGAATTTGACAGCCATAAAACAGAATAAGCAGAAAGATACATTTTATTAAATACAAAATAATCTTCACATAAACCAATCCCAACAGTAGTTCTCGCTTTCGAAATTAAATTAATGGGTGCAAATTAACCTATTATTAACTTTATACTTGTAATCCGCTGTCTCATTAAACGCCATACATATCGAGGTGACTTTATTAAAATTACCATACGAGCGAAAGAGTTGCCTTTCAAATTAATGTGGGATAGAAAGAGACAAAGGATACAAGCCCTCAAGTAGGGTCGCCAGGTGTACGGATTAATGAAGGAAATAAAAGCAACTCGCTTATTATCAACACTGTTCATTCGATTTATTAATCAATTTAGTCGTAGTGTCTACATTAGAAATATTAAATTTTATACGAGTTACGATTTCATTTTGCGAAAACTGTCAGGTTGTTGAGTGAAAAATGTATCAGCACTGTCAAGGCAAAAGATGCACGAAAAAGATGTAGAGCCAAGGTACACTGGTTATATACAGTCAAAAAACAAAACTTGCGGAATCCCTAACATGGAACAACTTAAACAAACCCCATTAGATATAAAGCAAGAAGAATGACGCTTTGTCTTCAAAGGTAAAATTAACAATAACACTGTAAATAAGTACTCCTACAAAAGTGAAGCCATTGAGAAACTTGCTAAGTAGCGTTAATAAAAAGTACATTGAATTGTCGATTTATTCGAAAGTTTATATCTTATTTTTAGCAATCATCTCATGTATTAAATATTAATACATATTGAGCATATATCTTTCGGTCTACTATAATCATAGTCTATGTACAGGGTTACAGTCTATATACCTACAAGGTAACTTAGGAACACTATCATTGGGCAACACGTCAGAAAAAAAACAAACTAGACCTTAAATAGCGGATTATAAAACTGAGATTTTTCGAAATTTCACAAAAATTGAATACATCGCAAAGTATTGGAGATCGTATATTTTTGTACCCCCACTCCCCCGCCCACGCACACGCACGTGCAGTGAGATCCACTAATAATGGGAAACACTGTATATTATACCGCACCTCGCTCTGTCTCACAGATACTTTGTTATTTATTAAGGTTAAAAAACTCACAAATTTTCAAGGTGCCTTCACCAATCTACCTGTATGCTATCTAACTAAGATAAGAGTAAGTATTCTTGTATAAAATTGCAAATTTTTTGAACAAAATGCTTAAAAAGAGATAATCACAAAGTTTATAAAATTTTTCTAAATTTTAAAAAATTCGCCTCAGACAGGATTTGAACCTGTACCCTTTCGTCTCAAGCCTAAATTCTTTCTTCAAAATTTATAAAAATTTAACACAAGAACAGGAAAAGTGCTAAAATAAAAATACCTTATTTTTTTACTGTCCACTAAATAAAAAGTAGCTTGGAAACCCTTGCCGAAGTATGTTCGTACGTGGTGCTTACGGTGTTAAGGTTAATGGCGCTATTTGTACGAGATGTTATCAGCCCATGAGGCCACAGAACCAAAGAAGACGAGTACCTCTTTGCATACTTGGAACGATATTTTTCTACATTTTTTAAACTGCAGGTATAGTATATTGCCTTTAGAGATCTTATCATACCTATTCATTTGATGTAATAATAACTTTAACTAAACCAATTGGAGACGTTTAACATTTAAATAAACTTATTAAGCTTTCCGCACAACTTATAGCAATTCCGCAAACTATCAAGTACTTTTTAAAAAATTCCAAAAAAGGGGGAGGTTCACATTTTGACTACGTTTTTTGTATGTTTGTTATGCGATTAATCGGCCACCAGTCAACCGGTTTGTTGAAAAATAAAATTGAAAAATATATGCACTATTAAGTATAAGTTCAGAACTAACTATTATTACTTACTAGTCAATAGATTGTCACTCAATGAATAAAAGCTATCTTATCATTATAATTAGTTAATTGTAATCAGATTATACATATTAAGATTATATCATAGACAAAGTAAATAAATAAATATCCCTGGACAAACTACATAAATTGATTATAAAGTATAATATATTTACATTATAAATTTAGTAAACACTTAGACTTGGAAATGTAATCACACAAATGTCTGACCCCGTCGAGAATCAATCCCGAGCCTCGCGGTTGTTCAATGAAGTTTAACGTATAAGCTTTCGACCAACAAAGCGGTCAACTAGTAACTTTTGGGTGATAGAGGTTAAATGGAAATCTAAAATTTGAAATAGAATAATATTCCTACTTTAATAAGGAATAAAACAACATTGTTAAGGCCGTGCGTGCATGTGCCTGAGACATATTACACTTAAGTGTGTTAAGGGTCAGTGTATGCTAAAATACGTCAGCAATATAATGTTTTTTTCATACAAAATAATCATGGATCTTGGTGGCAAAAATACACAAGATTAACATTAATATGCTTTATAAGACTAGTGTTTCCAAAACACGATTCATTTCACTTTGCTCAATAGAAAAAAAACAAAAAGTTAACCCTTTTTTGAAAGCAAAACCCAACTGTCTACTCCAATTATGAAAATATCGACACCAGATTTAACATAAATATAGATAAGTATTATACCTAAAGGATGTGTTTCAGTTTGTATTCTTTTTTTTCAAATTACTTTTATAGTGTCAAAAATAGTGATTTGTCGCATAAGACATTTACTTTAGAGCGCAATATTTCATAGTAATCATGGAACGGGGGAGTGCCGTGATTGGCTGTTCTGGCTAACGTAAGTGTAGGGCCTTAACACAGAAATTAGAAGTTATTCTAATATTTCCCTGGTACCAACCCTGTACCTACTACTAACTGAATGTTGTTATTTAATAAATTATACTCTTTTATAACAAAATATATTGTAATATATTAGTCCCTAATAGGCATTACTGCTTTCAGACACAGAAAGCTATAACAAGGTGTAAGATTCAGTTCCCATGAAGATTTTGTGTGACCGCATCATGAGTAATGAAGGCAGAAGCGGAATCGCACAACTCTATGGCTGGCCGATCGCGGTCATAAGGAAGGTCGCAATGTCACCTTTATAGAAACTTAATTAGTTGTTGAATTTTCTCATAAAAACCAGATTCTAAGATCAATACCCTATTCATGATCATTATCGGATTAAAATAAACATGTTTTTTAGATTAGCAAATTGCTTATTTGTAGGCAAATTATTTGTTAATTTTATTTTAATTAATATTTTTTTAGTGTCAAAACAAAATGTAGTAGTACTAGGTTACCATCAATTCAATACAGATGCTCATTTAATTTCTTGACAAATTTATATAATGATATACCTAGTTATATAAATTTGTCAAGAAATTAGAGAAAGGTTAATTTAAAAATGTATTTAAAACAACAGCAGATGTAAAATATCAACATCTGTTTTATCTTTAGGGAGGCGTGAACAGCTTTTAAATAAGTATAAGTTCTTAATCTCATTTTTTATTTTAATGATAAACATTATCATTAATCAGTGACGACATTAACATTAACTCAGAATTACGTTTTATTTGATTTAAATGTTACAAGTGTTCTTTACTTAATTACAGTCAATAGAATACAAAATTATTTCACCTAAGAGTGAGTACATCAATTGATTTAAAATTTTATACAAATGTAATAAATTCGCCTGTTACACTTTATATCGTCATTTTTATACATTCAATTTTCTTCAACGAAAATGTAACATTTTACTTTGAAAAAAAAATCTTTAATTAATGACGACTTTGGAATGGCTTGTTTTGAATAATAATCCAGACAGTATCAATTTTAGCTGTTGAAAATTATAAATAAAAACATGTACCTCATTTAATGTTAATTAATTCAATAATTATGTGTAACTACTAGACAGCTGATACTAAATGTATAACTTTTGAAATAAATGTTCAGATATAAAGAAATTATAATAAAATAATCGTTAATTAACCAATGATAGCAATCAACATAAAATTTGATGTATAAATTTAATATTAATGAAATGTATTTATATTAAATTATTTGATATTATCTAGTCAAAACACTTACGCTCTTTATAAACCTGTTCGGTATGTGCCGTAAATAACCACTCATTATTACTCATTTAAATGTAGCAAACTGTTAATAGGTGCAGCATAAAGTTATTAAGTTATTAAGCTCTTTAATACGTCCATCGATTTAATAATCCTTATTATTGTGTATCGTGGTAATCGTCATCAAACGACATAAATTAATTACGATTCACTGTCACAATAAAGAGAATTTAAGTTAATCATTTTGGTCTTAAAATATTCTTTAAAGAAGTGATAGACTTGTGGGACTTAGTGGACAGGTTGTGCCTCTACCTACACCATCAGGGACAAGGGCGTGAAGATACTTACTTTAAAGAAGTGTTATTAAATAATAGAATAATACAATATTTTAACCAAGTCTTATACTCCTACCGTATTAATAATAAACATGGACTAAAGTAGGGGTAAAGTGTTGTTGGTATTATTGTCTGTATAACAACGTAATATTAAAAAAAATGCATATTTTTTTCTGTTTGAAGAAAAACTAAGTATTAAACAATTACATCATTTTATTGTATGGGGAACACTTAAGGTTAAAAATATTAGTTATTACAAAAAAAAAATCAAAGCCTTAAAACATATCAGTTACGTTTAATCTAGTTTGTGACATTTGAATTACCACCATTGACAAATATTCACCAATTTACATTCCATTAATAAGCCGCCTATCCGTTGTTAATAGTAGCAGGTGAGACATTTCGGATATTGTAATAAAGACCCCTTTGAAAATTGGCCGCAAATCGTGTAAAAAGAATAGGAACAGTTATAATTACTTTACATATTTGTATGTGAGCAAGGTATTAAAACTATAAAATATGTAAAGCCATGATGGATATCGATCATCCTAATGAATACATTAAATAAATAATTTTATTTCTACCGTGTATAATTATCATATATTATCTCATAAATAATAATCGTCGTCGCATATTTTATTATCTTATGAAATAAACAACCCATTAATCTTTGTTACTGTTTATGTAAATCTCAGAAATCAATATTAGTTTAGGAAGGTCTTCTTTTTTAGCTTCGATTGCTTACGTTTTTCTAATAGTCACTGTCGAAAGGGAAAAAATATAACAACTGCCGCATGCCGTGTTAATAATAAAAAACACGAACTAACGTACGAGTAAAATTAAGTTAATATTATAGTCACTATCATGTTGTAATAATAAAGACTATAATACCAGGTTGAACCATGGTGTACTTTAACTCTTTGTTTAATAATAACGCGGCTTAAATTCCGGTTTTAATGTCGTGTTTGTTTATTTATATAGCACTTTATTGCATACAAAAAAAAACACAGACAATCGACACAGTACCAAATGCCTAGCTAGCTTGTAACATATTTTTTTTTAAATATTGAACTAATTTACAGTCATTATGTCAAACTCATTTATACCAAGACTTCATAAATTGTCAAAAGCAATCTTTGTATAGCAATGACAGGTACATCCATCACAATCCATCATTATTTAACACAGGTCCCAAATTAATCTTCGGGTACTTAGAAGCCGTGTCACTATTAAGCCGTTTGTAATAAAGCAAGTTCGTATTTGCATGAAAACGACACGGATATTTGCATATGTAAATTACTTTCCGCCTTTATTTGGGCTGAGAAGTTAAAATCTACCTCCTTATGCAAATTTGATAACCGTCGATCTCTAAATCTCTGCATTTATGGACGTCATTTGGAGGAATGCATAGCTTCAAACGGTTATGGTAATTCTAAATGATGTATCCAAATGGAACTCCTACATGAATCTGTATTCCACTTTAACCCGATTTAATTAATAATTAAATATAGTTGAATTACATTAACCAGTATATTGACGTAGCAACAACGTCTTAAATTAGGTTGTGGCTCAGAGGCACTCTTGAAAAAGTGTAACGACCGCTCACGTCTGTTACGATGAGTCACCGAACGAGAGAGACACTCTCTCCCACATATTGTACCGAGAAAAAGACGTTGTCACGTAAAATCTTCGCCCGTAAAACCGACTTTACAGGCAACCATTTTTTTTCAAGCACACGCCTCTCCTGATGAAAGAAGAGACAACCGTCGCTGTCCTGTGGCCGGGATGTAAGGCCTATAGTGCAAGTCTTACTGGCTACCTTACTCTCCGGACACTTGATACTGTCCTAGCGCAGGAAATAGGAATAAGCAAGATGCTTGATCAGACCGTTCTAGATTAGACTAGAAAAGCTAATGGTCTATAATTCTACTCAGGAAACACGGTCCACGCTAGAAAATTTGTATACGCGGGGAATATAGTGGCAATAATTTAACTTTTATTAAGTTATTTAACTACACGTATCATTTAACTAGCTGTTTCTTATGCCTCTATTTATTTAGGTTTATTTATTTGGCCAATAATATATTTACAATAAATTCGATTTGAGTCCCTACTTCCAATTGTTGACGAGCTCTATTCGATGGAAAACCGCCATGATTACAATGCCATTCATCGTTATGATATTTTGTCGATATTACTTGAAATAGTTGTTATTATAAAAAATAACACACCAAATTACTTCGGTACACAATACTCAATGAGTCATAATTTGTCTGTGAAAGATAAATATTTATTAACACAACAAAAACAACTAACTACACTGCTAGTACCGTTGCGAAAATGTCAATTTTAATTATGTTAGAAGTCAGAATCTGAAATTGTTTAGACTAAAATAACGATGCCGTACATTTCCACACAAAACAATAAAACAAAGGGAGCGAAAAAACTACATGCACGCTAACTTTATTAGGGTTGTTAATACTAGCAAATAACGAATAATAAAAATATTTTGTTTTCACATTTCTCTAGTTGTAATGAAAACGTATATATGCACAACTATAAAAGTGATTTATTTATTTTAATTTTATTTACTGACCCGAACCAAGTGGCGAAAATTGAACCTTTGGTAGCACTAATAGATAGTGCAGTATTTATTACCTTACGGTTCTTCATTATACTAACTGCTTTTTTTTTCTTTTCAATGATGACAATAATTTAGGTATATTGTATCAAAAGTTCAACCCTAAACAGTGCGCGTCTCGAAAAATGGCAGCTCTTACACGCGACGTGGACCGCGCCGGGGGAGCATAAAGCCGCATATATACGATTAAAAAGAGTCGAGTGCACACGAGCAGAGCGTAGCTTAGCGTGGTTGTGGAGGCATTCGTGCGTGAACCCGCCCGTGTACGTACCGCACTCATTACCGATACCACTGAACTTATACATTGTTCTGGTAGACATGTTCTTCCTAAATGTCAAGTTCTACTAATTTGGAAAAGTCGCATTTGTGCAGGATCAAAAAAACCAAAAAAACTAACAAGAAGTAAGCTACATTGTTTCTGTCATTATTTATCTATGGATCTATATAAAATAAAGTCGTTGGAATTAGTAATTACACAATTATTATGTCAAGAACAGCTAAACCGATTTGGCTGAAAATACATGAGGTGGTAGCTTAAAACAAGGAGACGGGCATAGCTTACTTTTATCCCGAGCGACTGCGAGGAAACTAGGTAAAACAACATTTAATTTTTTCCCATACAAACTGAACTGGTGAAATGAAGTTCACCGAAACAGCTAGTACTTGAATAAAAACTGTTTTTTTTTACAACAACAAAATTTTTTTAACATAATAAAGATAGAGAGATAATAAACACTAATAGGTAAATTTGTAAACATCAAAAATAATTTTTGGTTTTTGCAGTTGTACGGTTGATTATTCTTATTTAGATATTTCAAGTACAACCGTAAGATGACAATTAAATATTTTCCAATAACCTTTTCCTCGTTAGAGTTATTTAATAAGATTAATGATATTAGTTTTTATGCTAGTCTACTCAGTTTATGACCCCAAACCATAAAAGCGCTAGCTAGAAGAAATTAACAATACGCTCTAAATACTTTCAAAAAACCCACTTTGGTAAAAATTCAGTTCTTTTGCAGTATGAATAAACGAACTTGAAAATAATTTGAGTTAAAAACTCTATGAAACAAAATGCCTTAGGCATGTCTATCTTAATTTGAATGTATTTTTTTGTGGACATACTGCACTAAGCACTCATTACCAATACTTGCGTTGCGGTATCCATTACGCAGCGGAAAAAGCGCGCAACCCAACAGCGTGTATAATTGATTAACAGTTTGAGAGCCCCGCAACCGACGAACCGATAACCCTCGCTGCACATTGTAAAATCTTAATAAATACATCATGTTGTAAAATAAATGTGATTCAGATACTGTTTTCAATTATATCTCGAATGAATGATGGGTTTATTCGCGACGTGACAAAATTGCGTTGTTTAATTTATGATTCTGTATTCTCAATTCAATACTTATTAAAACTGCTTTCAATTATTATGAAAGCTATTTGCTAAAAAATTATAGCATCGACAATTTGTCATTTTTCCCAAAATATTACATTCAACAGATATATAACAATACCTGATTTTTAAAGATGTTTTTTTAAAGTAAGAAAGTATTTTTAAGAACGTATCCCAGAAGAGGTCGGTGATGTATCCAGGGCATTCACAATCAGCCGAAGATAGGTCTCATAATGTGATAGGAAAACTAATCGCCAACCAGGCAGTACCCAATCCCGGGCAACATTGCTTTATTAGACTAATATTTGAACATATTTATGTTATTCAAATACAGTTTAGTATTCTCAAGATATCTTCTCTATAATATAAATTACACGTCACGTTGTGTGCTATGGACTCTTTAATTAATTAATCGATTTTGATCAAATTTGCACTCCGTGCGAAGTTTGATTCAACTTGGAAAATAGGACAGCTTACTTAAATGATCGCAGGCGAAACCGCGGGTAACAGCTATTATTACTACACAGAAAAAATTAACTAAAAAGATTGAATACATTTAGTGCCATGGGTACGTTACTGGGTTAAGTTTAATAAAAAGTTAAATTGTCAATTAAACGGTGATTTAATCCTGTGTTAGAAGAAACTTGAATTTTGTCATTTAAATCAGTGTTTAAAAAATAACCCAAGGATGTGGTGCAGTGCAAACGGCCCTTCGCGCGTTGAAATGTATAATTAACTAACATAATTAGTTTTGGTTAAATAGCAAAGACTAGTGAAGTGAACAACCCTATGAAACTAATTTTGAATAAATTTTACAAAGTATAAATACTCTTAGTCATAACTTACATGAAATACAAAAACTAATAAATATATCTATTCCAGTTGGACAATGATCGGCCACACTTCAAACTATGACCTGTTTGATCTCCTTAAATGTTTATGAGACCAGATTTAAAAGATAATAATTACAATAATATTAAAAAGGAATTAATTTACTAAATCAAGTTTCTTTTATATGAGAACCCACAAACATCCAACGAGTTCTGACTCGAAGATTTCATCGTAATTGTTCAGTTCTGAGAATACATATCCGTTCCATTTTATCTTCAGCTTAATGGTGTTATTATAATGTATTTTTGTAGAGTTTGTAATCACTAATGTATATTGCGATTTTTATGTTTGTTAAAATTTATTTAAAAAATAAATAATTGAATAACTTTAATTAATAAGCTTGGTAGAGGGTTTAGGCGGATATCACACAGACGTCACAAATCGCTCCGTTGGGCGACGACGATACGGATTTTACCATCGAAATAAGAAAGATGTGATGGCAATGTGTGCGTTCTTTGTATACAAGTCAAGATTTTCCAGGACAAAGTTAAATCTGCATCGCCGCACAACTTGAAGCTTTAGTATAATGTCTGCCCTAGTGTACAAGTTAAAGCCACTGTTTGTTTATGAGGATTGGTTTCGATTCCTGACAGGGACATACATTTGTATGTTTTTTGTGTTACAAACGATAGCTCTCTTCTGATGGGTAAAAGACAACCGATGTATATAAACACCCTCGAAGTTTCTGATGAATCGCTACCTTGTGGTCGGGATCTTGGGCCACGTGTGTAACCTAATAACCTAATTTGTACTGTACTGTAAACATTAATACAGTAACCTAAATTGTCAAATCATCATTCGTGGGTTAGACGCTAGCATTGGTGCAGGTAACATTGCTGGGTCTGGTTATATAGTTTTTTGGTATCAATCTATTTATATGTGCGCTTGAATGACAACCATTACACAAGTATATTTATGTATCTATTTTCCAGGTCCGGATCCGCTAAGTAGAATAGATCATCTGCATCTCTGCCAGGCAGCTTTTAAAATGCGAACAAATGTTAAATAGGTTATTACCAGCAAGACCACTGGTGGCAGAGTGCTGTGCAGATTTTGCCTGATAGCCCTGCCGCCATAATGATTCAGTCATGTTTTGGTCCGGAGGGTAGGGTCGCCGATAGACTTGCACAATAGGCCAAACATCCCATCCATAGGACAATGGTATCTATAAACTCCGGCTATCTCTTACCATCAGAATAGCGTATGCTTATTCGCTGACCTTTCATATAAAGAATATATACATACATATCTTTACGCTTACGGGGCAGGCAGAGAGTATTGAGCGCCAGACCTCACGATCCTGAGAAACCTGTCTGGCTTCCTCCACCTACCACTAACCTCGGATAATTTCCAAGTGATTTGATCGTGGAATGTCAACCTTGGTCTCCACGGGTAAGAAAATATACTTTTTAATAGAAACAAACTTGTCTAAAGTTGAGATTATTCTCTAAAGATTCCTCGCTATTAAAACATAAATTGTGATTGTTTCAAAAGCTGGCTTCATTTATTTTCAATCAACCAAAATTGATACAGCATTGCTTGTGATTGCTTAATAGAAAAAAATGTGAAAATAAAATAAGATGGCGTCGGCGTCACTACGATTCTTGTATCTCCTCCCTGTCTCCAATAAATAATTCATGCGACGTCGTGCCATTGAGAAAGTTTTTTGTGAGCGCCATACTAATTATTGTCATGGCAAATCGCTAAAATATTACTGCAACACGGACAATTGACCTTAATAGGATAGTCTACATAAAGTAAACGACTCGTGGAGTAAGTGCTTAAAGTATATTAAATAGAAGTGGGTAAATAAAGCTTTAAATCAAATATATACAGATGCTATTGTTTTTTGATACTTTTTCTATTTCTGAGTGTTTATTAAATTTGTTCTAGTGCCTAAATACTTCTCCGTTAACTAATAAATTACCGCACTCAGAGCCGTGAATTATCTTTTAATCAATCATTAAGTCTACATTTACTATACAAAATTATGAGTTAATGAAATAAATAAATATTTCTGGATAAGTTACACAAATTGAATTTAACCCCAAAATAAGCAAATTATATGCTTGCGTTATTGGTGTTAGTCAACGATGTTAATGAATAAAAGTACTTAAATAGATACCAGAATAAATTTAATAACCACCCAGATAGACCCGGAAATACAGATTAATTATTATCGTTAGGATCGTTACCTTACCCGGTGCGCCGGTTGGCGATATGATTGTCACCTTGAACATTAAAATATTTAGCTAATACACTACACATTTTACTACAAAAAAATTAACACTCGTCGGACATATATACTTAGCACTATTTAAAATTGGATTCTCTACCATAACATACTGCCACATCATCCACGTGTAGCATGTTATTGGTTGTATATCAATTTATACACCTGTTTAGTTAAACATGCGTTATTTTTTCGCAGGGGTAAAGCGGTACATTTCTAATTTGTAAGCTGACGGTAATATTTAAACCACAAAGCTTTAGCAAACCGCATATCTTCAGTAAAAACTTTCCATACTTACATTAATGAATTCTTAAGAACTGATTGATGGATGGACGGAAAGTTTTTGAATAGCGACCACGACAAGGACGACGCCCTTTGAAACAACGACTAAAAATGCAGATGAATATAAAAAGCATACGCTTATTTTTTTTAATCGACTTTAAAAGAGGGCTACAATTTCGAATGCTATATTTTTCATACCGTCATTTCTGCATTAATTTGCAGTAAAATTATATTCACATTAAACCGAAATAGGTAAAAATTTTGATTCTTGTCTGACGATTCCTTAAATATTTTATTTAAATTAAAACTTTCCTGTTTTTAAAATAAATCAAAACTTTGAAGATTACTTTCAAGTGCTAAAAATCTAAAAGCGTATGCTGCGCTTAATGTTTTTAACCGACTTTGAAAAAGGGAGCTATAAGTTCGACTTCAATATTTTTCATGTATGTTATTCGATTTTTCAGTCATTTCTGCATCAATTTGCAGTAAAATTTATATTAACACTAAACGGGAATAAGTAAAAATGTTGATATTATTCCGACGATTTCATTAATATTTTATTTGAATTAAAACATTCCAGTTTTTGAAATAAATTAAAAGTTTAATTCCACTATTAAAGTTATTATGCTACTGATACAGTTTCTTTGTCAGTTTGAAGATTACTTTCAAGTGCTTCGCATAGCACATTTATTTAGATTCCATGATACGGTTTTCCTAGTAAATTACACACTCAAACGTTCTGACATAAATTAAAATAAACATAAAAGAGAAATCCACGAACTACAATAGCCCGAAACGTTAACCTCAAACAGAATAGCAAACACAAAACACGTGTTCAATCGCTGACTCGAAGCACCCATGTTTTAATACAATCTCAACATTTTAGATCGTTGAACTGTCGTAGAACATTTTTGTAAGACAAAGAATTTAATACGTATATAAAATATGTGCTCAAACTACATATTCATAAATGTAGTATAGATGTCAAGATATTCGTAATATAAATATAGTGGTCTTATTTACACATTTCGCACAAATATATTTTTATCAGTAAGTAGGTAGGTAATAACTAATTTTATTAATTATAAATGCGAAATGCGTTTGTATGTTTGTTTGTCACTCCTTCACGCAAAAACTGCTAATATGATTTTCGTGAAATTTGGCACATACATAGAAGAGCATAGAGGGTAACATGGTTAACAACCCGATTTTATCCCGAAAACAATTCCTGTGGTACCATTAACCACGCGGGCAATAGCTAGCCATAAATGTAACGGTCAAATAACTTACTGATAGTGAAAATTGCTGTGGCTACAGGGTTACATCTAAAGAACCAGCCAAATTTTGAGAAACCTTTCGAAACCGATAGCTCTTTTGATCTACTAAAAACCAAAATTAAAAAAAAAGACAATTTACAATTTCATCCAACGCAAAATACAAGATACATGGTTATAACTTAAACAAAGCATAAAATTGGTTTCCATCGACCGCAGTTGCGTCGCAGGCTGGTGACGTCTAAACTGGTACTAGGTACGACATAGCGTGAATAAAAGTGAAGCATTAATGCGGACTGCTTGAAATGAATGATTATAAAAGTAAATATTCCAATTTGGTAATAATATTTAAAATGCATTACCATTTAAGCCTACGCACCTTTATATTAAAATTTCGCCAGTTCTTTCGAAGTCACCCTGTATATCCTTAGACACGAATGAATTACGAAAGGACAATGCATTTGTCACCGGATGTCTGGAATAGGTAGGTACCTACGGCAGTTGCGAGCATGATTATTATTATAATAATATAACGGTAGGATGGATGGTTGAAATTACTATAATATGTTATTAGATGAGGCATTAATACGAATTCGAATGATTGTCCAAACACCAGACTCGTAAAGATCCCTGCGAAAAATATGAACATAAAATTTTTATGTTCATATTTTTCATGTTTGATCTGGGTTAGCCCAGTTGTTACTGAAAAGGGTTATTGTGTCTGGTTGAAATGAAATTTGGATATATGCCTTGTCATGTCTTAAAATTACTAGGAAAAATAAAATAAAAAATCTTACACTTGTGGAAAACCCGGAAAAAAGTGTTCTTTTAAACGGACGCTAGTAAAATACCCTACCATTTGCATACATGAAAACGACAAAGTATGATTATTTATTTTCATCACATATTATCGGATGTATTAATTTTTTTTATGATAATTTAAAAAAAAATTGGATTCAGTGTGACGTCACATGTTTTACAAGAAAAGTTTGCCTTTTTGTGACAAACTACACATACATCGGAGTTGTTTTTGTTGGTACTTTACAAGGAGACTTTTTTTTAACTAAGGTCAGGATGTTTGGCCTCGAGCAAAAGTAAGTTTACCGGCTTCCTTCCCTCCGAACCGGAACACGTCATGACGTTATTGCGGCAGGAATAGGTAAGGCGGTGGTACCATACCATTACGCGCGAGTCGCTGCACCTAGTGAGATGTCACGGTGTTAGTGATGCTCGCCTTTTACGAGCTGCCTGGCAAGAAAGGCAGATGGTCTATTCTGCAAAGGAGCCCGGACCAACACGGTTGTATCTGGAATGTTGGCGATAGTTTTGTGATGTACAGCCTGGTTCCCTATTTTCTGACTTGCGATAGGTTTCTAACAGCGCCGTTGCCATACTCCTCCGACAGTGCAACTGGTCTAGTTCTAGTAGTTGTGTTTTGATAAAATCGAGCTATTTGAGGGTTGTGATGAAGAAAGAGTTACTTGAGACTGCGGATCTCGGATTGAAATGCATAAATCAATACGTTATTTTTGATAATTCGGCTAAATTATTTGATATTTTCCATCGTCGGCGCTTGGTAAAACTTCCAAATATTCATATTTTTAAATGAAGAAACACTTGTACTGTTTTACGTATCACTTATATTTTATTATTTTATAAATAGCCTACCGGTTTCGCTTTTTACAGCGTCATCAGGGCTAGAACTTAAAGTAATTTAAGTAATATTTAAGTAAATAAAAGTAAAATAATAAAATATAAGTGATACGTAAAACAGTACAAGTGTTTCTTCATTTAAAAATCGGCTAAATTAATTTCATCTTCTCTGTCAGTGTCATCCGAAGTAGTTGTAATGTAATTATGCTGAAGTTTTCAATTGAGTGCCTGGCAAATTATGAATTTGTACATGGTTTGCGTCACCAGAATCTTCGTCAGTGATGTCCGTATTACAATTCTCAGAAGGAAGAACTGTAATGCTATCAAGGATAGGAATGTCTTCATCACTTTCCAGCTCCTCGCGGATTTGATAAAGACGGGACTCCCAATTTTATCCGTAAATTAAAAAAAAAACACTTGTAAGTAATAGGCGTAGATTTTACTACTGGTCGTTATAAAGAACACCGTAAAAAATCGATCAAATTAATTAAAAAAATACAATATATCAATTTAATTCTATTTACAATGCATAAAAGATAGCCAAAACTTATGTTATTTTCTATTGAAAAATGTGAGAATGTAATAATAATAAAATAACATATCTCATATTATCCATGATAAAATATACTAATAAGAACTGCTTCCTAAATTAACAATAATATCACGTCAGTTAACTCACAATACCTGGGTTATACTGTTCCACAAAACTACTTGAAGATGTCATCAACAAACATCGTTCACACTTCCCTCATTAATCACTCAATTTATGTTTCAGCGCCGATCTTTTAAAAGAACGCTAGTAACAATTAGGCTAAACAGTAGACATACATTGTTTTGTCTTTTTAACCAGATCGAAAAAAGAGAAGGTTCTCAATATGGTTATATGTTTTTTTGAAGGATTACTCGGCCCACACTATTTCGATGGTTCTTTTTTGAAAAGTTAGGTGACGATTTTGAGGTGGTCTACTTATACTTTTATCATGACCAGCCGGGTTTGATTGATTTTCAGACAAAAACAACATTCATTATTCAGTATAACTCTAAACTACCTACCAGTCGTATGTTAATGACATTTATGTGGGACCATCTTGGAATCATTGGCTACAAGTATCTTTCGAAAAAATAATTATGAAATCGCGACGTAGTAGATTGTGGTTAGTGTCGGTTTTGCAGTTTTACTACGTATCAAGTGTAAGTAAGTGTAAAGAATCTAAACCCCTGACACACATAATATAGACAGCAATACGTTGTGCTTTTACTAACTAATCTGACTAAAAAATTTAAAGTAGGTACTTCTTTTATAGTGGTCTGAGGAAATAGAATACTTATTTTACAATTCTTATTCTCAACAGTTCATATGCACATCGTTGTCGCATAATATAATTATTGTTTGTTAGCCTGCATTTTCAAAGTTATCCTTATTTATCCTTAGACTTTATTGTCAATGTATAAAGTGAACGGATGTTCAGCACAAGAAAAAGTAAAAATGAAATGAATGATCCCGTGGGATTCAGGAAGAATCCGCCTCAATTAACTGGTGTAATTTAAGCCCCAATACCAGGAGAACACAAAGCTGAGTAGATTCAGACGTAATGCGAGCGCAGACGGCCGCCTTTTTAGCACAATTATTAAACGAGCTATTCAAATTTAATCGATAAAATGTTAAACATATACCTACCTAACGTTTTTAAATTTACAGCGAGAACAGACTTGCAAGTTGCATTCAAAGTAAACTTAAACTGTACAACATATTTTTATGTGTAAATGAGCATCGTTGACTTACACTTATAAATATGCTAACTATAGGGTTAGATCAATTCGTGCGATTAGTTAGAAAAATTCAAGGGTTCATTGCAAAAATACGGTTTGGCTAGAAAATATGTATGTACCTAGTAGCAGCCCGTCTAGACTTCGCACGATTGGACAAACTTCGATGCGTATTACATACAAACTTTCCTCTTGAATTACTCTATCTATTTAAAAAAAATTGTATCAATATCAGTAAAATATCTAAGCATACGTAGGGATAGCCAGTAGAAAGTTTCATTGTTTAATTCTATGTAGTGACTAGGAAAAGGAGAATTTCGTATTAGAATAGTCTAACATGTTGTAGACTAAGCCATTTGCTGAAATGTGAAGTGACGACAAAAAAGAAGAAAACCATATGTAAATATTTTTGCATTATGATTACATACTGACCTCTACTTATCCTAAACTAAAATTCGAATACTTAGGCGTATCGCGCCGTTTATGGTTAAGATTAATCAGCTCTACTATTTTGCGCATTACATATTAAGCACCAAATAAACTTTCAACCAGATATCTAAGCTCAAAATGTATACTTACTCCAATGAGTTGTTTTACTTTTGACAGCTATTAAATTTATAAATACTATTGCTGTATCTTTAATTCGTATTGAAACACATTATTTTTATTTTCTATCAAAGGTTACATAATTAAATAACAAATATCCCTCGACAAGTTACACAAATTGAATCTAACACAAAGTAAGCAAATAATATGTTTGTGTCATAGATGTTAACATGTCAATGATACTTTTACATAAAACACATATACCAGAATAAATTTAATAAACACCCCGACCCGGTAATACAGATATCTAAATACTCATCACACTAACGCTTGCCCCGTCGGGAATAGAACCCGAACCTCGCATTTACACGGTAGAATTAGGCGTGTACGCTAGCCCTTTGACCAAAAAGGCGGTCATATAAATGGTTGGCTATTTTAAGTCTCGACTTAAAATCTTCATTACGATCAATAGCAAATTTAATTAATTATCAATAATAATTATAAAACCCTGGGGCATATAGCATTAAAATAATTTCAATCTCATTTGTTCAACACTTTTCACTATAAAGCTTTATTGGAGAAGCAGGAATCCATAGAAATATTAACCTGGCGTGTTTACCGCTCGTCTACAAAGGGCGGGAGGGAGATATCTCCCCGCGGGGTGTGAGTGAGAGGTTACTTCATCGACTCCAGCTACAAGATGGCAGAGTTTTGCGGTTGATAGTTTATAGTTATTGCGAGAGAGTGCGACGTGCGGTGTGCGGCTTTATCACATTGTTAGCGTTGTTATACACGTCCGGAGGATTAGGAGATCATACTGGCCTTGCGACCTTCTGTAATCATCTTTACAATGTATCGGATTGAAGACATAAAGCCAAGTCCCCAATATTAACCAATTTTGGAAGAACGATTTTGATCTAACAATGGGAAATGACAAATCAATTACTACGCAATTTATTGTACATAATTGTAAAGATTAATTGTGTTTCACAACATTTGACACTTAAGAAACGTTGATAAACTTTTGAAATAAAATAATACAAAACCGTTCGTTTTTAATAAAATCATAATATTTTTATACATGAAGCCAAAAACTTGGGACCTTTTCTAAGAAAATTGCGCGGACTGAGGAGTATGAAATTTGGCACATTTATACTTTATGTATACAAGAAGTGCATAACGTTAATAATAATGCTTTAAAAAAAGGACATAAATTCAATAAATCAAACATTACACATACTAAAATGTATTTGACATAAACGAACAACAATGTTGATAACGATAAAAGGTCACAGATGGCGCGCAAACTAATTTCATAATGTTTAGAAACAAAACAATTAGTCTTGATAAACGAAGATGGCGTTCGTATCGAACAGATAATTAACAACAGAACCTTAATAATCTGCGAATATTATATTGAACTGTATAACTTATAACTAAAATTTATTAGGTTTGAATTTTAATCACTGGAATAACACTAAATTAAATAAAACTGTTTAGAGTTTAAAAAATCTTTACATTATATTTCTAGGAACATTTATGTTCAGACGTAACTCTTATGGTTTTATAACATGTATTCAAAAGATTGTAGATAGATTACCCAGGAAATAAATTTTTATGACATGAACAGCTGCACGACTTCCGTTAGTCATTTCAGCATGTCATATATCGTTCCTCGTCATCTTAATATCATATCACTAAATAATCATGTGAATTAATTATGTTTCGTCAAAGCATTAATTAATCATTTGTTCAGTGAATTTAATTCAATTATAATAAAGGTCATTTATGGAAAGTTGGGTATTTTAAAAATCTTGTAGATCCAAGCAGCTCGTAAAAGGCGAGCATAGGCTTAGTGTCACTAACACCGTGACATTCTACTAGGTGGTAGAGTTTCGCATCGACTCGCCCGGCTTGGTACCACCGCCTTACCTATTCCTGCCACCATAACGTCCAATGCTTGCCGTTGACGTGTTCCGGTTCGGAGGGTAAGGTAGCCGGTAATCTTACTTTTGCTCGAGGCCTAACATTCCGGCCTCAGGTTGGCAACGCACCTTACCATCTTTGTTGTCTTTTGGCGGCGTGAATTTCTTACCATCAGGAAATCCGTCTGCTTGTTTGCCATCCAATATCATAAAAAAAACAAGAAAGATTCGCTCGTTTTAACGTTCTTAATACAGTCGGTCACAGTAATAGACTACTACATACAGTTAGTATTAGTCGAGTAGGGTAGCTAGCAAATTTACGCTATCCTAAACAACCCAGATTCAGGTTCGCAAACGTGCAAATATTTGTCATCCTCCTCGTGTATTGTATGCTAGAATTTGGTGGTATTATAGTAGCGATTTTATTTTATCACCTCTTAAACTATTCCCGCCGCTATAATGGTAGTGTTTGCAATTGTCAGGTTCCGGTAGGTATAATATGATAGCTAATGCGCTTACCCACAAAGTTTAAGACTAAACTACCTCCAGATAGCGACGCTCCAGACATAGACCACCTCGAAGGTTGAGGATTATACAATATACACCTAATTTCAGCGACCGACCGCCAGGTTTGGACTCAATTCTCGACGGAGGTAGGCTATAAGTGATGACCATTTACATGTATGTTATTTCTAAGTCTGGGTATTTATTAAATTTATTCTGGTATTCATATCATTTTGCTGTAATAACATAGTTGACAACACCCATAACAGAAGCATTCAATTTGCTTACTTTTTACAAAATACACAAATTCAATCTAGCCCACATTCAATTTGTGTATTTTGTCTAATATAGTTTATTTATTTATCCGTCGTAACGGTAATAACTAGTAGTTCTACTATCAGGAAATCGGTCTCTTTTTCTTGCCAGGTTATAGAATAAAAATGCTTATATTTACACAATTTGGAAAAAAAAGAAACTCAATTTTAACACTTAACTTGCGACCTGCACGTTGTGAACGTTATAGTCATAGCAGAGAATGTTCAATGAAGTTGTAGAAACCGCAAAGTTGGTAACACATTAGTCATTCAAAAAAAGCCATAACTGAGTAACCACGTCTCAAATCATAACGAATAAGAGTATATTTATTTCACATATTAATCTTTATTTTGACTTGTATATAAAGGGACGGCGGAGGGGCCCTCTATATCCTCCATACTTGGTCCTAACCGGCGTGGATGTTTGGGCGAATAGGGTAAAACACGACACGTGGGTTTTAGGTTATAGTGTATTACAAAACGCAAATCACAAAATATATCCACGAATAGATAGTCTAAATATTAAAGTCACTAATACGAAAGACACTCCACCGAACACGTAGCGCGCTTACGCGATGCGAACCGATTCACGTTCTCTCACTTAATGTCGGCTCTTGTCTCGTGCACGCTAGCACCAAGTGTTGTGTCAGAGCGAACCTCCCACGTCAGTGTCAATTCAATGACAAATGACAGCTGACCCTGACATTGACACTGATTCGTTCACTCATTTAATGAACGGCGCCGTCATATATAAAAATCTAAACCAATCAACGAATCGGAATTAAGTATTCCCTGTAATACTTATTTTTTATACCTATTACTAAAATATTCATATTTTTAAATGAAGAAACACTTGTACTGTTTTACGTATCACTTATATTTTATTATTTTATAAATAGCCTACCGGTTTCGCTTTTTACAGCATCATCAGTGTTATATAATCTATGGACTATGTAGTAAAGTTGTATACGTCTGTCTCCCTCTCACAATCCCTCGGTCTTAATAAAAAAGATGTCGTCTAGGCAGTAGCACGCTGCGTGTCTTTTAATTATTAAATACACAAGCCAACCCCCGCGGCCACCTGAAGACCTTCCACGACGATCACACAATCAGGGCTAGAACTTAAATTACTGAACAATATTTTTGAATAATAAACCTAAATTAATTTCATAGTGGGTAAGTAGTTTTTTTGTATCTACCCACTATGAAATTAATTTAGGTTTATTATTCAAAAATATTGTTCAGTAATTTAAGTTCTAGCCCTGATGATGCTGTAAAAAGCGAAACCTGTAGGCTATTTATAAAATAATAAAATATAAGTGATACGTAAAACAGTACAAGTGTTTCTTCATTTAAAAATATGAATATTTGGAAGTTTTACCAAGCGCCGACGATGGAAAATATCAAATCTATTACTAAAAATCAAAGTTCCATAAATAGGTACATAAGATTTTTTTGATAAAATATAAGCATAAAAACTTAATCTGATCTTAAAAAAAGTAAGTGCCTTCAAGCACTTATCCCCAAAGAAGTAGGCAGAGGCACAACCAGGGCACCCACAACTAGCCGAAGACACTAAGTCCCACAATTGATAGGTGGCAAGCCTATCGCCAACCTAATAACATTTTTTATTAGAAAATTGGAAAAAAACACAATTTATTAATGTTGCCCGACCCGGGAACCGAACCCGAGACCTCTTTAAGTCAAGTCCAACACCCGAACCGCTAGAGTACAGAGGCGATTTTTGATAACATATAAGAATGAAAGACTGAATCTGATCTTATTTGAAGATATTCTTATTCACTAAGAAAGAATACCAAGACTGGTAAAGTCCACACTTATGACTTTAAACAATCCATCAAAATATTAAAGTCAAAGAAAATGAACTGATTTATCTTTAAGGGCAAAAACTATACTACTTCTCTGTCCCAACTAAAGAAACAAAAGCCTCTCACAAGAATATAAATCTTAGATCGGGATAAAACTAAAATATTCCGGTTTCTATGCAAACGCTGGGATTTATGCGAGTTTGAGCACTTCTCTTATTGGATACTATCTTTTATTTAGCTTCCCCATTGTAATTCTGAGGTCTCAATAGTTTTCTTTGTTTATAAGATGAATTAAATTTCATTTGCTAAACGATATAAAATGACTACTGCCTAAATTTAAGTTTACCCAGGAATATTGCTTTAATTCACTGAACATATAAGAAAGTTGATATATTTTATTAATTATATCAACTTTCCTGATTTGCATCTACTACCGTCTAACCCAGTGATTCCCAAAGATATTCGGGCTACGACCCATATGCAAACAGTTCCCAAAACTCAGGACCTACCTCTAGGACATTTCACTCATCAATGTTACCAATATGAATAAAGGACTAAGCTTGAACACTGTTTATAACGTTTTATAACACAAGTTTTTTTATAATTTAATAATTTATTTTTTTAATTATGTCGTATTATCATTCCTAGTGAATTCTAGTTTCAGATATTCTAGGTAATACTTTCTCATAACTTCTGACGTTTCGTGCCATCCGAACTCATTGAGGGCATTTAAAAGTCGGACTCAGTGTCGCTGTTGTTACTTAGATCATCTGTATTTTATTTCTATTTTCGCAATCAACTATGGGCTCGAAAGGGTGGTGTGTTGTTTTACAGGCAGGACCCATTCAATATTTTCTCGCGACCCACCCCATAGTTTGCGAAACTCTGGTCGAACCGATTCTTGTTTCCATAGTATCAGTGGTCGCCATGTTCTTTACTAGGGGGTACTGTAGTCTGTAGCTGGTAGGCCACATTTGGCTTTAAATACCGACCATAATAAAGCAGCTCATTAGCATTTTTCAAAGACTGTTACTTATCCATAAAAACAACCATAGTTTGTTACTTTGGGGACCATGAGTTCCAAGTTCTAGATTTTTGTCGTTGTTTGTGTATCTACTAATATAAGTTGGACCTAAACACAATATTCTGGAAGACTGACGGTCAAAATAATAAGTCAAGTGGTACCAATCCGAGCAAGTTTTACCATCTCAATTCGAAATAGAGTAAAAAAAAGCTTAACCATTTCTAAAGATGTACTGAATTTAAATGACATTAATAAGTACTCGAATAGCGTTTTAAAATACAAAACATCTCGAAGCAATTTGATGAGAGAAGCATGTGGGGTTCCAAAATGAAAGGGACACGGCTGCGTGTAGCCCCGCAATAAATCGTTGAACGCAAAGAAAGCTTTAATACTGATTTACGAACACCCCTTAAATGGCATTCGGGGCTGTGAATATTATTGGAGGGAGCTAAGCCGAAAAAATATTTTTGATATCTTTTATTACTCACGAACGATAATTTATTCTTTACTAGGTAACGAAAACGAAAAAAACGAAAAATTGGTGTTGGAATTTCAAAAATAAAAGTCACAACACCAATTTTCTTTAAACATAACTAAATGCTTAATTCTACTGTCATAATTGTTAGAATAATATATTATACTTGCTCGAGTCCGCAGGAACCCATTTAGATATCGGGATAAAAAGCAGCCTATGTTACTCTCCATACCATCTATCTTCAAGCAAAAATAATACTTATTGCTCCATTGTGATATCAAAGGACCAAAAAACAAATAGCATTTGCATTTATAATATTAAAATGGATTCTTTTTATTTTGGATTTTAAAAAATCGTCTAGCATCAGAACTAAGAGATGTCAATTATTTTTTATCAGTCATTAAATTGTCATTTTCTATACAGAATTTTGGCATGACGTTAAATGTTAATTGACGTTTTTGAATGTGGTTTATTCATTGACCTCTAAGTATGGTTTATTTGAGTGTGCAAAATTAATGTAAATTAAACAACATATGTATGTACTTTTCCTAAATTAAACAATTTATTTGCATTAAGCAACTAACCAATTTACTCAAAACATTTCAGAGAATTCCTTTTGAATTTCAATTCCACTAGGAGAACAACAATATTAAAGAAGTACAAATAAAAGTCTACTTAAGTTAGAAACAAGAAATAATGGTTAAGTAACTGATTCAGCAAGAAATGCTCCGGAGATAGCTATCGAGATGGGTCGCAAGTGCCCCGACGCTCCCGAGAATTCCTGTCATATGGACAAAGGAATTGTGGACACGTGACTAGAAAGTTGTAGCAATTTACTTTATGGATACGATTTATCAATACCACCGAGAATACGAAAGTAATAAAATGTTTTTTGTGTACATTTAAGTACTATTCTTGTACGGTGGTTTATGTGAAATATTTTTCAGACAAGACAGCAAATCCTATTATCCTGATGGTTAGAGGCACGTTACCTGATACTAAACATATATGTTTCGATCTGGTTTCAGGCCATCTGCTAGTCTACCGGCTACCACCTACGGTTTATTTTATAAACAATAAATACATTATGAAAATACATACATGAAATTTTAACGTTTAAAGGCTAGGTAATATGATTTCATCCAGAGTATGAAGTACATAATCAAATGCAGTAAACTTGCAAAAACCGACTCCAACTATTTCATTGGGTCGTTGTCCACGTCCATGTCTCAATTGGATAATTCTTTTTTTGAAAAATTGCAAACAGTTCCAAAATGGGCCCACATACATTTAATCAACATCAAACTAGTAGTTTTAGAGTTACACTTAATAATGCATATTTTTTTCACTCGTGTTAAAATAAGTTTACGCACTATTGTATATAACTCAAATATCATTGGTCGGATCATGATAAAACTAGTACCGAACCGACTCTGAATAATGACCTATGATAAAACTAATCGACCGTCTCTGAATCGTGACCTATCTTTCAAAAAAAGAACTATTAAAATCGGTTGGCTATTGGCCGAGTGGTCGCGTAACAATCATACAGAAAAATTGAGAACCTTCATTTTTGCAGATATCGTTCTTCTGGCCGACAACATTTAAATGTCAAAGATTCGTAAGTCTTCATTAAAAATGAACTGCATATTATATTACATTTACTTTCAAAAGAAAGTTATTTGGTACATATTTGATTTCTGTTAGCCTAAAGTTTGACTGGGACAGAATGTATTTATCATTAAGTTTGCCTTTTGTACTCACAATTTTTATTTACGCACAATTAAGTTTAAATAAAATAAATAAAACAATAAAATCCACCTCAAATATCGAGATAAGTAATCACAATAATGATACATCACAATATTTAATATTCAAAAGTAAAAATGTTACGCATTTATCAAAGGCAAACAGAACTTGAAAGATACGCTGCAGAGAATGCTCTCAGTTTGAATTCAATTAAAACTTTTATTAATTTGGCAAAGAAAAGACGAAGTTTTTGTTCGAAACGACTTTAGAAGATATGAAATACTTAAAACATTTATTTTATTCTATCTAAGAACATTCATAAACCTTTTGAACGTTTAGACTTTAGACATACAAATTCCTTATTACATAACACACTGAATATTGTACTAGTATTGTGATTGTTTTTAAATGTCATAAGGTCTGTGGTTATCTCATCATATATTATTATGTTGTTGTGTTATTAGCACTTTATTAAACCTGTGCCATTTTATAAATAAACAGAATAAAGTGCTACAAGGTTTAAGTTAACATTATCTGGTATAGTGTAATAATACTGTGTATATAGTTTAACTGGCGTACTTTGGTCTATGATTATTATTAAGAATGGTAAAGTTTTTGTTGAATTTTTTCAAATTTATTGAAATAATGAAATTAACGAAAAAAATATGCCAATGTTCCTGGTTTTAACACAAACCTAAGTAGCTCCACAATATTCGAATTGTAGTTGATGTATTCTGGTATTTTTTATTACATGGTAGCGAATAGCGATAGCTTTCCTGATGGTAAGAGACAGCCGTGGCCTATTTGCCTGTGTTCCCGAGGCCCGATGTCAGACTTGACTTCTTAAGGTCCCGGGTTTGATCTCCGGGTCGAACAACAAAAAAACGGAAAAATGTATTTCCAATTTTCTTACTAAAAATTAAGACGCCCGGGATTTGATACGTGCACGGTTGGTAATTAATTGGCTTGCACAATGTGATAGGTGGCCATCACATTGTGCGACTTATTGTCTTAGGCTAGCCGGGGGAACCCTGATTGTGCCTTTGCCTTCTTCTTCATCGATATGGGCGTAAAGATATATTTTTTATATGTGATAGATTCTTAGATGTCCTGTTATAGAGGTGTTACGTAAGGTTTCTACAATAACGCAGAAGTCCTAAACAAAATACATTTTGAATGATCCTGAATTCGAATTATGATTATTCTTAACTGTATAAGTATTTTTTCTAGTGTGTAGTGTGTGTATAGCTTAAAGTACAAGAATTTTTGTTTATTTCAAACATGAAACATTTAAACACTCGTCGAACATATGTTTTATTAAACACAGTCTAAAATTAAATTTTCAACCAATAGCATGCTACCCCATAAACTAAGTGTAGCATGTTATTGCTTGGATGTTAATTTCAGACAGTGTTTATGTCGTTTTTGTGGCAGATGTGCCTGGTGCTCAATGAGTTTAAAAAAACGTTAGTTTAATTAGGACTCCATAAAATATCTGAAGGTTCTATAAACATAATATCAAAGTATTTATTTAATGGTAATCGAAAATAGAGGCAGCGATTAATTACTGGCCGTGGTGATTAGTTCGAAGTGGGGCCACGTAATTAGTAGCACATTTGGTGGAAGCCGCAAGCCGTCCATGTGCCGGCGTGTGGCTGACATAGCGTTCATTATATAATTAAAATGTAATTACAAACTAAACTGTACATTATTATTACTAAACAGACTTTGAAGTCTTTGTTTTGTTGTTGGAGCAACTTGTATAAGTACTATTAAGTAAGAAATTGAAGCTAATAAAAACAGAAGTAATATTGAAATATTTTCGAACAACTTGTATAAGTACCATTAAGTAGAAATTGAAGTTAGTAATAACAAAAATAATATTATCTTATTTACTGCCTAGTTAATTCAATATCAAATATTATAAAGATTAAGTGCTGGTCTTTTTAGAGGTTTGATTTAACAATATCCCTAATATTTGATTCACGAGATGAAAGATTAACAGTAAAGGAAGAATAAAAAGTTTTTATTCTCCCCTTTTTTTAGACATTATTCAAATAAAGCAAACATTGAAGGCGTGGCCCGACAAAACTAGCCTACGAGATTCTAAATCTAAAAATATTCAATGTATTTCATTTCCACGAATTCATATTATCTTGACTCCGAAGTAAAAACATTTCTACAAAGTACAAACTAGACTCAATATGAAATGCTCGACAATGTTACCGTTCGCTACATATTATACAAGTTGTAGAACATCTGTTACCAGTTACCACTCGCGTGCAAAGGCGTTGTTAAAATTGCGGTATTAAATTTTAAAACCGGTATTATAAACGCTTTGCTTTGTTGGGAGCCTGGTACATTGTTAAAGCTAGGAGGTCCATAAAATTTCTTTAGAATTCTTTAACTTTAAAATTCGGTGAACTTGATGATAGTTTTATGTGGAACTGGGGAAACATTACAAAGGAAGTACCTGCCTGCTGGTACAACAAACCTAGTTTAAACAGGAAACAATCATGTATAACTTATATGCAAACAATTTTATCTTTTGTATAAAATTCTCGTGTCACAATGTTCGTTCCCATACACCTCTTAAACGGCTTGACTGATTTTCATGAAATTTTGTGAGCATATTGAGTAGGTCAGAGAATCGGCCAACATCTATTATTACAATCTATCATCAATCATTATAATCTTAAGTGATGAGGGTGAATCTTTTTCATACCCCTTAGTGATAAGGGTGTGACTCACCCCAATTTTTTCATAGCAGAACAACGTCTGCCGAGTCAGCTAGTAATATATTACTAAAAATGTGATAAGGTACTGATAAGGAACAAGAAGTCAGTCTAAGACTTATGACCTATTTGTTGTCATTATGAATGCGGGAATATTTTCTCAAACCCCTATGGTTTCTATCCTTGTCGTGACGTAATAAGGTGAGAACTCGTGGGAGCGAACGTCGTACTTTCCGGCGAAGTTTACTGGACCGAGGCAACTGCTTCTTTGTATTCCTTTCATCTAAGCAACCATGAACTGGGGGTACATAAATCGCTTAAGATAGCAACAAATTTCAACAAAAAAAGAGCTCTGGGGTATGATGAGACATGCACAGCAGTCACTTGGCCCAGGTAGGGTAGTTATTTTGTCCTCCCCATCATAAGTTTGATAATAGAAATATTTAGGTATTTTTGTTGGTTGACTAAATTCCTGCGGTGATACGAAAACGGGCATAACCAGCCATTTCCCCATAAAGCGTCGAGTGTTCATAAGAGCATAGCATCATCACCCCTTCAAGTAAAGTTTTCAATGTTATGTCAAAATATGCACATTCAACCCACTTAACTCAAAAATCTCTTTTATCTCTAGTGAAAACAGCGTTGAGCGCGTCTGACTGCGAAATACCTAATAATTAGGTACCTAACTTTTTCCAATTCCATTAAGTCAGGGATTTTCTGTCACAATCCGCTTATTTTCGGCAATAAGTCCGTCTTTAAGCATAGACTAATTCTAGAGGAAACATGATTATTTATCACACTATTATCGTCAGGTCAGTCCAAGACGCAAGTGTAGGTGACGCAATAATAAACATCTAGATAAATACGCATTCAACGTAAAATAACTATTAAATTAAAAAATCGACACAAGAATTTAATTTCCCTTTGAAAAAAAATCGGTTAATCTCCCCACTTTCACCCCCCACAACTTTTGAACGGCTCAACTGATTTTCATCAAACATGTCTAAGAACACTCGTACATAAGTTACCTTTAATACAAAAAAAATTGAAAGCACTGCATCCTTTCGGGAGTTACGATGACACAGACAGACAGACACACAGACAGACAGAGACGTCAAACTAATAACACCCCCTTTCTGGGGCTTGATAAACATACAACAAGCAAAACACAGTGTGGTAAAACAATACAATATTTTTTGTTCTGGGTTGACAATCCAAGTAATAATAGGACAGGATGTGATCGTCGAGTAAAAAGCGGAGGCGGTTGGGACGGCCATTTGGCGGTTCGAGGAAATTGGCAGGAGAACGCGGGCCGCTAACCGTTCTTTGATTACATACGCTTATGACAGTAACTACAGTCTCGGCTGTGGGAATATTTATTCACTCACAAACTGTTCTTTTTTTTTGTAATACTGGAAGGCAAACAAGCAGACGGATTTCCTGATGGTAAGAAATTCATGTTGCCTAGAGGCACCAAAGGTGGTAATGGTGCGTTGCCAAGGCCGGGATGTAAGGCCTCGAGCAAGAGTCAGTTTACCGGCTACCCTACCCTCCAACCGGAACACGTCAACAGTAGGCATTGACGTTATGGCGGCAGGAATAGGTTAGGCGGTGGTACCAATCAGGGCGAGTCGCTGCGAAACTCTAACACCTAGTAAGATGTCACATTGTTAGTGACGGTAAGCCTATGCTCGCCTTTTACGAGCTGCCTGGCAGGAAGAAGGGAGCCCGGGGAATTTCTATTACTATTTCTTTCATTGTTCTATTACGGGATCTTAATCATACGATTAGATCGTCTCAATATTGTCACTTTAGTAATATTACTTTGCAATTTATAAACTGACTTACTGTTTCATCGCTTACCAAAAAGTTTCAAGAAAAAAAATAGAAAACAAATATTTATTTCCGGAATATTAATGATAAAAATATGTTAAAAAAAAGTCACTTCACGCCCATATCCTCGAAGAGTTAGGCAGAGGCACAACCAGGGCACCCACGAAGACACTTAGTCCCACAGTGTGATAGGTGACAAACCTATAGCCAACCGGGCACATATCCAATCCCGAGCGATATTTTTGTTTTTATTAGAAAATTGGAAAAACAAAATTTTCTTTTTGTTGCCCGACCCGGGATTCGAACCCGGGACCTCATACAGTCAAGTCCAACACCTGAACCGCTAGACCACAGAGGCGATACTAAGATGTTACAAAATTACCGGGAATCGAACCTGGGATCTCAAGAAGTCAAGTCCGACGCCGGACCGCTAAACCAAAGAGGCGATAACAACCATTGTATTTTATTAAATTGTACTTTTTAAACACCTTAATTTGAAATCCAAGAAAGGAGTTATACTAAATGATCTTTACGGTAAGATAATTACACTAGTTAACAAAATTTAACTTTTTATTTATACCCCAAAACAAATGTATGTAAATATGTTAATCTACCTTCCTTAAAAGTGTTAGCAGAAATATTTTATCACGTATTAATTTTTATTGTTTACTCGAAAAATAATTTTAAATAATTATCTTTTTTAATTATCTCCCACGAAGGCAAAATTGTTCAAAAGTAAAGTATTATTCTCGTACGCGTATTAAAACCCGTATATTTCCACTTTGAACATATCCATTTGATAGAGATTAACGATATCTCGATAACGCGTATAAAATTGAATCATTACAAAATACAATTAATTTAATACGATAGAATCTGATCTATTAGTATGTTATTAGTAGATTACAATCTACGTCGAAGCGCTTTGCCTTTATAAATAATTCTTTTACTTTTAACCGACTTTAAAAAGGAGAAGCTGTTGATACTTGTCGCCTTTGTGGTCTAGCTGTCCTGGTGTTGGATTTGACTTCATGATGTCCGGGGTTCAATTCCCGGGTCGGGCTACAAAAAATGGGGTTTTTCCAATTTTCAAAAAAAAATTGCTTGGGATTGGATATGTGCCCGGATGGCGATAAGTTTGCCACCTATCATTCTGCGGGACTTAGTTTTTTCAGCTAGTCGTGGGTGCCTCTGCCTATCTGTTCCGGGGTATGGCGAGAAAATACTTATAAAGATATTAATTTCTGTAAGAGTCTACAAGCTGTTTCGCTTAAACAGATTTGAACATTTTAGTGATCTCTTTTTAGGTATTCTAATAATCTTTCATTCAACAAAATTTCATATAATCAAACCTCTTTTATCTTTAATATAAAAATTAATTGCTAAATGTGTTGGTAAGCGCATAACTTTCGAACGACAAAACCGATTTGACCAATGCTTTTTTTGTTGTGTTAGTTTTTGTCAGAAGAGGGTTCTTATGAAGAGAAAAACGGGGAAAATTGTAGGGAAAATGGGGAAAATATTACTTTATCATTTTCCATACTGCATGGGTAAAACGAAGTTCGCCGGGACAGCTAGTTTCTTTTAATTTTTCATGTATAAATAAAAAGTTAACCTTATGTTACATATTTTGATCTCCTTTTAATCTATCGTTTTTTCATGATTAAATTCAACTTGATGTTATTGGGACCTCTTTTAACTCTTTTAATATTTCATGAATCAATCATAACCTCAAATAAAAAAAACACAATATAGTGTTATTTTGATCCATTTTCGTCATCATTTTTTAAGAATAAATCAAACTTAATGTTATTGTGATCTCTTTTTATTCTTTCAATTTTTCACCAGTAACAAACAAAGCAATGTTTTCTCTTTATTATAATCTAAATGAAAGCAGATTGAAGTCAGAACATAACAAACACTGTTTACGAAGACTTCACAAAATAATATTGAAAAACATTTTACAACCTCAAGGCGAATATAATGGAATTAGATCAAAGAAAGTGAAATGAAAACAAGGGAACGGGATTTTCTTTATCTTTTATAATCTTTTATATACAATAAGAGCACTTTCCAGTACAAAAGGTGAAGTTAAACAAAAAACATCAGCCAACCTTTTTTCTTCAAAAGGTAAATTCAAAAGACTGCGCGGACGTTGGATTCATTTGTATTTAGCTATATATATTACCCACGGCTATGCTCGCGTATAGTAGTTATTTAGCTCATTATAGCCGAGAATCTGTTACTAAACAGAGGTCAAAATTAGCCCATGTCACTAGGAAGCAGTATAACGAGGGCACCAACGGTTAGGCGAAGTTTATTGCTCCCATAATCAAGCAATAAGCAAAGCATAAACGCCGCTGTGGTCTAGCGGTCCGGGTCTTAGACTTGACTGCATGAGGTCACGGGTTCGAATCCCGGGTCGGCTAACAAAAAGAAAATTGGATTTTTCCAATTTTCTAATAAAAAAAATGTTGGTCGAGATTGGAAATGTACCCGGTTGGCGATAGGCTTGCCACCTCACATTGTGGGACTTAGTGTCTTCTGCTAGTCGTGGGTGCCCTGGTTGTGCCTCTGCCTACCTCTCGGGGATATGGGCGTGAAGATACTTTTTTTATAATTAAGCAAACCTATCACCAGCCACGCACTTATCCAATCCTAATATTGTTTTTATTTGAGAATTCGAAAACACACACTGAGTTGTGTGTGACACAGGAATTGAACCCGAGACCTCATGTAGTCAACGTCAATACTGGCACTAGAGTGCAAAAGCTATCGGATTTCCTGATGGCAAATGGCAAATTATGCCTTGATTAGAAGAGCAGGAAACTGGCTTAAGCAAAGAACCGTTACATCCTACCTTCTAATTTGTAATTAACTTAGTGTGGTTAGCTTTTTACTGTTCTGTGGCCGGGATTTTAGGAAAATCTATCGTATTTATGCCATTATGGCGGCAGGAATAGGTAAGGAAGGTGCTGGATTCCAATTAGTGCAAGTTGCTGCTCTATCACCTCAACTGCTTCAGACATCACATTAGAGCTGTTTTTTGTGATGATGCGTCCCGCATCACGATCGAACGTATGGATCCATTTTTATGTTAGTTATTGTAAGAAGAAAGTTTCGGGAGAAATGCAGGGAAAATATGAACAATAACGCTTTAATCCATACAAACTATTCGAAGCTGTTAATGTCAATAGATACGTAGTTCGCCGGGTAGGCTAGTTTATTACATAATACCATTAACGGTCATCAACTTCATTGCAATTGTCACATGTTATAGAGTAATCGAAGAATTTTATCGCAAAAAATAAATTGATAGTGCAATAAAAACAAGACGATGATAAGAACGTTATCAGTGCCGACTGCAGTACGAAATTTAATGAAGAAGTTGTTGAACCGGCGAAATTTTTGTAATGACCGAAGGTGGTAAAACCTTTTTGTGTCAGGATATCATTACACTGGAGAGGTTTACGTTTGCTTTTTAACGTGGTAATCTTTAGAAGCATAAAAATAGGAATATATACTTAGAGGTCAATGTTTGAAACTAATGTTGAATGTATTACAAAATAGACATAACATCAAAATACAACCTAGAGACTAACATTGTTTTTAATATCAAAAAAAAAAAAAACATGTAATCTCAGACCAATAAAAACGTACCTTTTTATTGGTCTGAGTATTTAATATGAAAACCCACAATTAATGCGTCTTATTAATAAACACAGAGTAAAGCACTCCAAAGTTCAACTTGGTATCATAGTATTTATTACTATGTAATACAGAATATAATATGAAATTAACTTTAATTCTATTTGTGTCCATGTTTAAGACGGAATAAGTTTTAAATATGCAAATATTCAAGTTATCCTTATGAGATAATCAATAATTTAAAAAAACAATAAAATCGCAAGAAAATCTAAACTAAACACTTTAACTTATGAAGTGCTGTAATGCTGCAAGTTTTTACTTTTATTACCTGCATTTTACATTTATATATCAAATAAGTGTTGCTCGCCACATCGATTAAATCTACCTGTAAAGGTGGTAATATATTAGACCAAAAATTAAACTACGCTTTCAGAAGATCTAATTTACTTCAATACTAGAAATCATAAAAATCGATTCTCAGATTTTGTCATGAAACGCAACAACCAAACAACATAAACTTTATTAGCACAGATTAGTGTTGTTGCCTTCGTGTACCAAGTATTAAATTCTCAATTAGCTTAGCAAAGACATGAATCATCGACAGTCCGCTTATTATAAACTGTAAATAGCGGTGGCTAAAACGACCGAAAATTGCCTACACACAATTTATTACCTCTCCATTTTGCTTCAATAATTTTAAGATTTACGACCACAAATGAATTATTGTGCCCTAAGCAATAAATAGCTGTCAAATCATTAACAGGAGAATGTCGACGCGTCATTTGCCACATCCACTCAGAAACAATAAAATCTTTGGCAATAAAAACCTAAATACGTAACTATGTAGAAATAGGGATGGGCCAAATACGGACTTTACTGTTTTGATACCAATCAACACAGATAATAAAATCATAAATGTTATCGTAATAAAAAGTTATTGTATATCGTAATAAAAAATAGTACATAATAAATAAGTATTTTGACGATATTCTAGAAACGTGATTGGAGTAGAGTTTGTGCTCTTCATTTTTCATTGGCGTACACTTTTACACACTTGTACTTTTCTGTTTTTACTTTTTTTAGTTGACAGTTACTGACCGTCAATAGCAAATACTGAACGTTAAATGCAGTAAATTTACTTATAACTCTTCTTATCGTCGGCTTTTGGTAGAATTCCATTGTAGACACAGCTTATCAACATCATTTGAACTTTAAGCAATATATTTTTTATTATTTTCTTTCATCCAACAGGTTCCGGTATATAAAAATCACCAGGGCTATTATAACATTACATTATAACGGGGTTGAGCACAAGTGTCAAGTGAGATTAATGAATTATGTATAACTTTAATTATTATTTATATTTGACTTCCGTGACTTAGTCGGCGTAGAGTAGTTGTGATTTTTATACAAAATGTCATTATCTATTACAATCTTTTGAAGATTGAAAATAAAGCCATGAATCCGAATCTTTAGCCATATGCATATAAATTTCATAAAAATCGGTTTAAGGATTTAACAGTGAACGAGCAACAATCAAACAGACTTTCGCATTATAATATCAGTATGGATTATCAAACCATGTTGATGCTCTAAAAATTGAAGGTCTTTGGCAGTTTGGCGCAACTTTCATATAAAAAAATTAAAAAATTAAGTTTGCTATGCTTTTTATTGGCCCAAATCATATGACACTAGTTGCCTTATATCTGAATGCCTTTAGACTTACTTTCAAATTATACGGGTTATACTTTTTCAAGTAAACTTCATACAAAATTCGGGTTTGCTATGTATCTATGAAAGTCCTGCCTCTTATTACATAGTATTTATATACTCTTTGGCCTAAGTGTAATATGAAATCCTAAATAAACTGTTGTATGGAAAAGTGCAAGTGTAATTTGTAAAGTGCGAGTGTTTGTGGTAAACCACAATGCACTTGTAATACACAATACCAATAAATACACTGTGAAGAAGTAAAATTGTTCATAGTTGGAATGATTTGATGTGAATCTTTCGTTTTAAAAAAGACGTGTTTATTTGTTCTAACATTACTGAAAACCTCCAAGAAAAAGAAAAACAAGAAACCTATACAATATGCGTTATAAACTAAACCCAATCACGTTATGATGGCATTAATAATCGAGAATTATTAAGGAAATCAAATCCAGGAATCCATTCCAGCACGTATTCACAAAATACGAAAAAGGCAAAGCTACGCTGAAAGTTCTCAATGAGATAACATCCAATAACTGAAAAATGTTCTCAATTTCGAAACAATTAGTTTTTTTACAGACAAAAGTTTCACATACAAAAGTTGAATGAATCAATGCGAACGTACAGTGTAGCACTGGGAAAGAAGAAATTGACGGAGTATGACTAATTTGATTAGATTTCTGTAGTAATGTAAAAAGGTCTGTTTCAGTGACGAATTTTATGATCATGAATATAAAAATGCAATACAGAATACAAAACCTCATTGAGAAATATATTATGACTAGCAGCCCGCCCTGGCTTCGCACGGCAAATATACATATAAAACGTCCTCTTCAATCACTTTATCTATTAAAAAAAACCGCATACAAAGTCACATAGGGACAAATGCAAGTGACTTTGTTTTATAATATGTAGTGATAATGATCAACTAAAAATATATTATAGTTAAAATATGGTAACTCTAAGAACTAAAAACAAACAACCTTAAAGGCTTTTAACGGCTTATATATCATATATAAAATTTAGTACTCGTATAATACATGAGAAATCTAAAAATCTCGGTTTTTAAATCGAACATAAAAACGTATACATTTGTCCCATCCCTAGTAAAAATCAATCAGGCTACCAACGGATTATTTCGTTTTAACGTCTCACGTTCCACGCGACTAATACGCTCCCAGAGGAGATATTTTCCATTTTCTACGTGACAAGATAATTTTTCGATAGACTTACTGGAAGTTTGTAATGATATAATTTATACATGGTTTTGCTGATGACAAGAGTTGCCCGTACACACCATCTAATTTACTGACCACTAACCGTTCAACAAGGAACACGACAGTAGGGAGCACTTTTCTTTTATGTGGTAAGAAAGAGAACAAAGGATAATCGTGAGGCTATAGACACGACATACGATGTAGGTGAATCGCTGTCTTGTGGCCGAGGTGTTAGGCTAGTTGTGAAATTCTACCCCACACTGTTTTTATGGCGGCAGGAATAGGTAAGGCGGTAGATCCTTTCTCGGAGCAATTGCAGCAAGGCACCAGTGATCTTGATGGTAATAACACATTAAACCTTTGCTCACCTGTTACAAACCGCCTGACAGGAGGGCTACCATCTGCCCATATTGTTTAAAGGAGACACGGAGTAATACGGGAATCATTATGGTGGCAGACATAAGCAAGACGGTGCTATTAACCAGGTCGATATGCTCCACATCACTATAGTTATGACTAAATGCACTATGTAAATATTTCGACACCTAAATCACTACATTTCCACCAGCGGGTAATGGAACAGAAACCGTTGAAAGAATTTAGGCTTCTTGAGACTCAAGAAGCCTAAATTCTTTCAACGGTTTCTTGATATAAATAATATATAAATACATTCAAAATGTTGACCATTTAAGATTGTTCCGCTCTACGTCCAATTTAAAAGTTAATAGCGGAAATAAAATGAATCATTAGGGCACCCACATGAAATACTTAACAATAAAAGGTGGAGTGTGGACGCATTTAAACTTAATGGACGGACGGGGCTTGCGTTTACTCTTTCTACGTACCAAATACTGTTGTTCACTCATGCATTTATAAACATTATTACATTTAGAACAAATATTTGCAACTTTTTTACGACTTTAATTAATATAATATTTATTTTGACTTTATACACCAGACAAATAACTTGGTAACATGCTAAATCTAATTATACTTTTAACTAACGTAGTATTGTATTTTTTTTACAAGATTTTATGTAACTTGCTAGGTATGTATATTTGTGCCGATTTAAAAGACATTTTGCATGCATGATAATACAAAATTATTATGATCTTGTTTAGGCTTATTTGGTAAGTCTAGAAGTACTACCTTCGCAAGTCTACTGCTGGAAATAGCCCTTACAAATAAAAGCTTGTAACAAAAAAATTGTTTTGTTTAAAACTTATAGTCGAAAAATATGGTAATATGGCCCGAAAATATTGAATGCAATATTGGAAGTTGTGATAAGATGAGATGTGAAAGCATATTAATAAAAAAATAAGACACTATTATTAGTATAAATATTTAACAATAACCAATACAATTTGAAATTTATGTGCACGTTAGATAATGATGATAGAGACGTGTATCGTAAAAAATATTTACATATATTATATGATTGTTAAATGTTATTATTTGTGTTTTATTTCCCATGCTACTATAATTTATTTAACTATCCCGCGGGATACTGTCGAAATATCAGGAAAAAAGATTAGTTTATGTCGTTCTATATAGTCAAACCTAATCTAAAATTTATTAAGTTCAGTAGTTTCGGCAATAAATTTAATAAAATAAATATACAAACATTCGTATCTATTTTACATAAGTTCACAACGTGAAAACATTTTCTTTCGGTTACCGAATTATCTTTTAATGTAGTAGGGCTTGGTATGTTCTGTTGTTAGTACGCTATATTAGATCATACAGGACAATCGAGCACCGGCGAAGTACGATATATCAGTGATATTTCTAGGCTCTTCAGAACACTGACAAATACTAGACACACAATGTCTTCTAATAACCTGCCAGTCTAGATTTCTCGCGATCAGTTACAGAGTTATACAATACAGTGAACGTATTGTTCACACGCGTGGCTGACTCCCAAACAAAGAGTTTTCACGGCTCATAATTTATGATGATGCGATGCGGTCGTGTGTAAATTTGCCTTGCGATAAGTACCGTAAACATATGTCGACGCCGCTGAAAAAATGAACGCAGATAGTCTAGTTCCATATTTACACTCAGTGATATCAAATTATTATCCAGTATTCGAATGCCAAGTCAATCGAGGGGTTAGCGTATAGGTATATAACGCTGCCGAAAAATCGCAAGGATCGTATTTGATTCCTGATAGGAGCAGTTTCTAGCAGTTTCTATTATTTCTCTAGGCATTTCTGAGTTTGTTGATTAAATTTTTTCCGGTATCTATTTAAATATTTCTATGTAATTTGCTACTTTGAAGTTGTGTAATTTGTCCAGGAACACCTATTTATCATTTTTATTTAAAAAATGTCTAGGAATTATTTTATCACAATTATTTAATTTTTTTTTATTGAATGTCATATTTCAGTTTTACTTATGAGAAATAGATATATTATAACAACTAATCTAATTTCCAAATTGATAGATAATACGATAGCAATATGTTAACATAAATAACTAATTCAATTACATGAATTTACTCTGTGACGCTGTTAACAGAGACTCGAGGCCATTGACAACATATGTGATACTGTTGTTATTAAATCGAGGGAGAGCGAAGGCATAGACAATAAAACCAACCGTAATAATGTTATCGCGACACGTGCTCGTATGGAAAGCTGCAAAAAAGAAGATAATAGTATCGTTTGCTCATATGAACTTATCACCGTTTTCTTTCAACTAAACTAAATAGAGACAGTCTATGTTTATGTTTGTATATATAAAGAAAAAGTAATTAAAAACATACATAATTTAATGCCACATCATTTTTAGGGTATCGAGTGCCAACTGTCACGATTTTGCAGACCTGCTTCGTCCATTTTTATTCTTTCTAACCTGTGAAGGGAAAAAGTGTAATGATGTAAGTGTATGTATGCGTGGCTGCATGTGTCTATGTATGTATGTGTGTCTGTTTGTCTCTAGCATCATAACTTAGTTTGTGGATTGGTGGATTTTTTTCTTTGAAATCTAGTGTGATCATAATGGTTCCTTTCATTTTCCAGTATGTTTTGTCCTGAGTTGCTATTTTTTTTTCATTTTAGTGTAATTCAAACACATATTACGTATATTTGATATTTTCCATCGTCGGCGCTTGGTAAGAATATGAACATATTACGTAAATTGCAAAGTACTACCTAATTTGACAAGCCTTTTGTGTATTTAAACTAAACAAACTATTATTTTATTGTCTTTTTATCAAAAAAAACCAAAGAAATCAATAATTTAAATTCTGGAATCGTCACAACTTTCAAAATATACTAATAGTCTTAGCATATTTAATTGTCTTCTTTTCAATTCCTTTGCTATTACAGAAGTTCTTTGCGAAAAGGTTTCGTCTTGAAAAGCCTATTCAATAATTTTAGCAACACGCGACAGGAATGATTCCTTATATCATATAAAAAAGAAAACATGATGGCGCATTAGCTCGTCTCGACTATATATGTAATTTTCATTTGACTGGGATCGACATTAGTATTACTTTAAGTTATAGCGATTGCAGAATGTTACCTGCATCTGTTAATTTACGCAAAAGTTCTCTGCCCTTAACGAAAAGGTGAGAACATTTGTAAAGCCTAACTTCACCGAACAACCGCGGGTGATAGTGCCGGTATTTGTATCATGAACATACTCATAGATGCCTGAATTTCCGGGTTTCGGTGTTTATTACTTTTATACTGGTATTTATTTAAATTTTAATATAGCAAAGTCAACTTCTGCTAACCTAATCTACTAATCTTTAACATTAGTAATTTGTAGAAAAATGTATAGCAATATGTTAACATAAGTATCTATTTCAATTAAGTCTTTTCTCTACGATGCCTTTAACGGAGAGTCGAGACCGTCCAATGCTCTGCGTTAGTAATATGGTAGCAATTAAATCGAAGTCGAAGGCTCAGAAAATAAAACCAACCTTAATAAAGATACCGGTGTCGTATTCTTGCTTGTAAATAATATAAAAAAGGACTCACTCGCACAGCAATCCACCCTTACCTGCAAAAGATAAAACATTTTATTAGTTTAAACAGTCTGTGCTCGACTAGAATATAAAATATTGATTATTGAAAGTTATAATTTTTATATAATGTTATATTTATTCGTATTAAGACAAATAATCATTACAATTTTAATGCTTTTCTTTCTTTCTTGATTTTAAGGCACTAGCGTTAGAATTTGCCATTAGTAAAGTTGAACTTTGCATTAAGTTACCTACTCGTTTAAAAAACATCTAGGTAAATCTGTTGTGCGTGAAAGTAACAAACATCCATCCATTCTTACAAAATTTTTGCGTTTATAATATACTAGCGACCTGCCCCGGCTTCGCACGGGTATTAAATATACATATAAACCATCCTCTTCAAACACAAAAAAAACCGCATCAAAATCCGTTGCGTAGTTTGAAAGATTTAAGCATATAAAGGGACGAAGGGACAAAGAACGCAACTTTGTTTTATACTATGTACCTAGTGAAGTAGGATCTTTAAATATAACACACACCCTGCAAACTAGAATTAAAAAAAGTTACAAATGAATTTCAACAAAACACTGAAGTTGAAAAGTATATAAGTATTAAAAACCAACAACATAACACAATTTTAGATACCACAAAATACACAAATGAAATCAAATAACTGAGCCGGCACGCGATTTATCCGGATTTATTTGTAGAGTGAAACCAACTGCGAACCGACGTTAAAATCGATTTTACTGTATTTGAAATGAAGCTGCCACTGTACTTGTGTATTCGACCGTAAATGTACAACGACAGCGTATAGTACAAATGGGGTGCTCTTGTGAACGACAGCTGACTGTTAAGTGTTTGTTTTACCGATAAATGATTGATTTATGACGCTGTTACTTGAGTAATATGACTTGTATGTTGATTTTACTCTATTTAAAATGAAGCTGCCACTGTACTTGTGTATTGGACCGAGAATGTACAACGACAGCGTATAGTACAAATGGGGTGCTCTTGTGAACGACAGCTGACTGTTAAGTGTTTGTTTCACTGATAAATGATTGCTATATGATGCTGTTACTTGAGTAATATGACTTGTATATTACCTGCAACACACAAAGTCTTTGTGCCTACGTGGTATAATACACATAATATATTTTCACGCTAAGTCCGTACAGGGTAGGCAGAAAGTATCGAGTGCCAAATATTCGGAGACTCTTGACACCATCTTTGGACAAAACCCGTGTGATTTGATCGTGGAATGTCAACTTAGATTTCCCCGGGTACTTGGTTCTCTATTCACACTGGCATTGTATATTTGCTTTGTCAATATTTCATCTGTCACTTCCTTTACATGACCGGTCAAATCCTTTTCCGTTTTCACACCAACACTTTCTTTTAATCCCACTCTTCCTCGGATGTCACGGTAGTGAATGCGGTCAGCTAGCATAACACCATCGATTTCCCGCTTTCATTTCGACAACATTTATGCTACTTGTTTTTTTGCATTTGTCATGCAACAAAATTTGGAATAAGCACAGAATTATGCAAAACGAGTCTAGCATCTTGTCTTAAAACCTCGTTTTATAATTTCCATTCAAACCATTTATTCCCTGCATCTAGGTATAGGTAAGACTTACTGCGTACCTGCATTACAAAATAATAGGTACTTAACATTATATTACTCGCATTGTGCTAATATTGTTTAGTTTGAACAGCCATTAACGGTAGTTTAACAAATAATTATTGATATACATTTGCTGTTAGTAAAGAAAAGCTGTCATTTCTGTCATGTACAACAATAATGTATGGTATAAGCGTTAAGTACTTACTATAGCATAAGCAAGAATATAAAATGGCAACATACAGTATAAATGGAGAGCTCTTATGTACGGCAACTTATTGGTTACCGTATTTTATTTTTTTATAATACATGAACATACTTGCACTATTATTTTTTTACTAATGAATGACTGATTTAAGATGTTTTACTTCAGTGATATCTCTTGTATTATCTACAACACAACAGCACAGTCATAGTTATTACAAAATTGTTACGTAGACATATTCGTATGACGCTAACTTTGTATTGTTAACGGGAGACTGTCGTAAACAACGGTAGTTTAACCATGGTATTAACATTTTAGTTTTGTTTCACAAGTAAAATTTGTGTATTCGCCAGAGCATGTGCAAAGAAAACTTATAGTATAAATGGGGTGTTCTTGTGAACTACAACTGTCTGGTGCTTGTTCTACTGATATATGACTGATTTAAGGGAGGATTAAATACACAGGAGATATTACTGAAGTTATAACATATTGTAACATATACCATAACACATAATATACACATAACACATTTTTAGTTATAACAAAGTTAGTACGCTAACTTTGACTGTCAACAAGAAATTGTCACAAAAAACAGTAGTTTGCCACCTATTGCATTAATATTTCAAAATCTTGTGTTTTCTTTACTAGGTATCTGAAAATACAACTGTCATTTTATTTGTGTATTCAACAGAGAATGAAATACGAACAGGTGCAATACAAATGGGGTGCTCTTGTGACCGATAGCAACAGGTGACATGTTATTGATTTGATGCTAGTAGTAGAGTAGTGTATATTATCATACAGAAAGGAAACAGACCCAAAAAAAAGAACAGACCATGTGAACCATCAACTGAATGCCTGAAAGAATTTATGAATTAATATCTGTTGCCCGCGGCGTTGCCCGCGTGGTTAATGGTCGCACAGGAACATTTTTTCGAGGTAACAACTATCCTATGTGTTATTCCAAGTTACCTTCTGTGTGTGTGCTAAATTTCATGATACTCGGTTTAGCAGTTTTTGCATAAAGTAATAACAAAAAATAAACAAACGGACAAACTTTCGCATTTATTACATTAATATGATTTTGATCACTTGCGAAGTAATGACTCTGCCAACTAGAATGAAAATTAGTACTCAGATTTAGTCAATCTCGAAATAATGTTTTTTTTTATTTCGAGCCTTAATTGTTTCTTCATAAAAGGAGTAACAAACAAACAAACTTTCGCATTTATAATATTAGTAGGATTTTGATCATTTGCGAAGTAATAACTCAACCAGCTAGAATGAAAATTATTACCCAGGTTCGGTTCAACTCGAAATAGTGTTTTTATTTTTATTTTGAGAAGAGTCAAATACCTTGTAAATGAAGCCACGAACAACAGCTAGTACAATATAAATTACTTACCTTCGTGTACACACTACATACACCGCAATCAATCTCTGATTTGACAAGCTCATTTGTCATCGTGTGAAACACATCGTATATCACAAAGTGATCGCACTGCGCAAGATAATAACTGTTTTTTTTTTTTGCAAAGCTTATAAGCAAAACTCGATAACAAGGATATAAGAAGTCAATCTCTTTGTAAATCATCATTTAAGCGCAGTAAAATTGTGTAAAAGCCGACTTTATTTTTTTACTTCGCCATAAAAAGAAATTATATATTTTTTTTATTTTATATTTATGGCAAAATACAGTGAACACGCACGTTTTTCCCGATATAAGAAATAACAGTTGCCTATAGACACCATTGATGTTGTAGGTGGGGTGCTGTTATGTGACCAGGGTGTAGAGACAATTGTACAAGTCTACCGGCTACTCCACCCTCTTGAACGGAACATTATATTGTCATTCAGAAATAGGTGCCGGTGGACCCCTACCCGAGTTGCTGCATAGCATTATACCAACGGTAATCTTGATGGTAATAACTCGTTTGGTCTTGCTCGTCTATTTCGGACTGCAAGACAGGATAGCAAATGGTCTATTTTAGACAGAGAGCTAGGGCCAACACGGGGAAAATGTGCGTTACGTAGCCCAGTCGAAACTACTTTTTAATTTTATCATGATTAAATGTGAAACCATCCCTGGATCATGGCCTAACGTAAAAAAGATCACAAATTATGTATAATTGGCGAAGTAATCGCGTAATAAAACATACAATTTGAGAACCTTCTCCTACCGGAAGTCGCATAAAAATGTTATAAAATGTTACAGACCTACGTTACCATAAACCCGCGATCAGCCTAAGGTAATAGTCAGTCCCTCAATGTTATTAACAATACTGGACAATTATCCAGTTTTCTTACCCAGTTACCCGGTCAACTATTTTTTATATCACTTAATTGCAAAATAATGCTTTTAGAGTTCCCCCCAGACCTGGAAATTGAACCCGGGACCTCGTGTAGTTTACGCTGAATCCAAACCAACCAACATTCATAAGTTTGTATAAGAATAGCAATAATTTACCAAAATCTTATATATTCTCTCCGTAAAAGCAAATCATACTATAACAATCCTGTGACACAAATTTGTAATGAGCGTTTAATATTAACTCGTCAAAGTCGCATTAGTCGTAATGTGGTCAGAGAAAAGCGAAGATGGCTGACACAAATAAGGCCGCTTTAGTCGTTACGTCGTTTCCGTCGTGTGGGAAAATCCTCATGTGCCACTTTTCTTCACGGTGTCGCACTTGGAAACATACATTGTGTGGTTTTAGAGTGACATTTTTGATTACGTCTTTAAAATTGTTTTAACGGTTAAATTTAAAAGCGAGTGATAATCTTTTGATTGAAAACTATCAAACTGGCATATTTAATTATTTTGTAGATTTAACTAAACTAGTGGTCACCCGTTGGTCGAAATTCGACCATAATAAATTTTAATATCTTGTTGATAAGAACGCCATCTTCATTTCTCAAGACCAACTACTTTGTTTCCAAATTTTTAGTGAGCCATTTGTGATCTTTTATCTTTATCATCAACATATTTGTTTGTGTGTGTCAAATGCATGGTAGTGGGGGTAATGTTTTATTTATTGATTTAATGTAAAGTACATTAGCATTATTACTGAAAAATATTAGCGTCCTGCACTTCCAAAGTCCAAAGTTTTGGCATCACGTATTAATATGTAGATGCCATAAGCGCACAATTACCACCTGTCAGTGGTGATTGTGCGCTTATCCCGTAACTTACTAAAAAGAACTAAGAGAAATATGTAATATATGTATCTATCCTTTTATTTGTTTTGATAAATTGTGCTTCATAAGTTTCCAAGTCACTGACACCGGGATAAATGACTGCAATCAGCATACAGGAGAGACGAGCAAAACCTAAAAATAATCTTGAAAAAATTCAGTAGGAAAGTATACATGGACATGTAGGGCTGCTACCTTCAAAGACATGATCAACAGGAGCAAATTTAACGCAAACAATTTTTATTTAATTTGACGAATTTAGTAAATCTAGAAAATAGTAGTTTAAAGTGGGATCTCCAAATCAAAAACTTTAAAAATTTGTTAATTGTTTTCATTTTGTTTCCTCTTTTTGTCTTTTCCCAACCACTTGTATGAGTATTAATTATTGCAATCCCTAAGTATTCATCGATTGTCGATATTGTTGTAGTTTTCGTTTAGAAAATAAAAGTTTATTTACCCAGAAAAAATGTAACACTACATGTATATATGATTAAATTAATATAAGTTGAAATATGTACTGGCAACGGAAAACAATAATTTATTTTTTCTCGTAATGGATAGCACAATATCCGCGCGTACACGCCCACGTCATGTGAGATGGCAACCCTAGGTGTACGTGAAGAGCTTTGAAAATAAAAAGCATTCACAAAATGGACCACCGTTTGTATGCTCCTTTTGTCATTCCCCCAACCGCTCGCAAATGTCTTTATGAGTACCAATATTTCACGCGGCGTAGAACACTCAGCACAGGCAATTTTTCCACAGCTCAACAATATTATTGCTTGTATTGTCGAGAATGTGTAGTAAATTCATGTCTTGTCTAATAACAATATATCATTACGCGAACCACTTACAGTCGATCGTGTCCTATAGATTTAACTGTTTCGTGACTAGTTTATTTACATTTTTTTTAGACATTAAATTATACTATAAATTACACATGATAATGATGTTAATAAAACCAATAGGGCTAACTAACTTAAGTCTTTTAAGCCTGTGTTTTTCGTAAAGATTCGTTAGATATTATTTTGAATTCTATCTTCAAGTAAGTGGAAACGTAATTAAAATTTATCCAGAAGTTTTTCAAGCGATACCAAAGGGACATGAATAAATTGAATCAGTGTTTTTCAGCGACGCGATACCAAACATACATGAATATCTAACTAACGGTTTGGATTTTCGTCTCATGTAGGCGTCCCAATTCATTTTTTCTGAAATACGTGTACTTTATAATCGATTCTCAATTCAACTGTATGTTTCTTTTTTTCTATGCATTGTATTGCATCATTATCCTTCGAACCGGAATACGTCGACGGCAAGCGCTGACGTTTTGTCGGCAGGAGTAGATAAGGCGGTGGTACCAATCCGGGCGAGTCACTCCGAAACTACCACCTAGTCATATGTCATTGTGTTATGTCATATGCTCGCCTTTTACGAGCTGCCTGGCAGGAAGGCAGACGGTCTATTCTGCAAAGGAGACCGGACCAACATAGGGAAAAATCTCTCACCGAGTGATCTCATGATATCATTGCTGGTGCTGCTAGTAGTGTATCTACGTGGTATGTCTGTAGTTGATCTAACCTTTTTAAACCCCGGGACGACATAAGCTTATTTTTTTATATTTATTCATATTACAATTGCGTTTCCTCTGTAAGATTAGCCCTGTTTATGACCATTCTTCGTTCCCGACCATAAAATGTTAATTTTACACGTACCGAACATAAACAAGGTTTAGTTTTATTGTACTTGGTTGAGTTTATGCCAACTCCGTCTGTATTTATTATTTTAATGTAAAATAATTGTTATTTTTGTTGGTACATAGTTTACTGTATGCTGAAACTATTAGACTTAGTAACTTGGAAACAGTTTAAAATAATTTAACTATAACGTTTGACTTAAAGAAACTGTGTAGTATTTCCAAGATGTAGCCTCTCATTTGAATATTCTTCTTGATTTATTTAGGAACTTTAACGGACATTTTCAATATCCTATCCACACGTGATATGGACCTACTTGAGTTTTGTTGCTAAGATACTTTTGTTGTTCGTTGAACAGTTACAGCAGTTGTCTGGTAACTAATCTGTTAATAGCCCTTTTCCATATCTTAGATAGATTATTGAAATTAGTCTATAACCTCAGATTGTAATTGTCTCCCTCGTAGTTCTTACTGCACGTTTGACGAAGACATAAATTTCACCTATGAAGATGTTTTCGCTGTCGTTGTAAACAGCAAACTCGTCATTTGTCACTATTATTAGTAGCAATCATAAAGTTAATTTAGTGAAACCTTGAAGTAAAAAAAATGTTAAGTTATCCACACTCCACTGTTTAGTTTATATAATATCAGAAAAGCAACAAAATAATTTTATAATTTACTAACTGTTGCCGCAGCGTTGCCCGCGAAACATACTTTACACATATAGGAACATTTATTTCGGGATAAAAACTATCCTATGTGTTAATCCAAGTTACCCTCTATGTGTGTCTCAAATTTCACGAAAATCGGTTCAGCAGTTATTACGTGAAGGAGTAACAAAAAACTGTCGCATTAATAATATTAATAGGCTAAATACTTAACACTGACGTGGACAGAAATTTGTAAAAAGGTTTTTTCTTTGTACACAACATACACATCTTTTTGATGATGGTCGCCTAGATAAATAAATACAAACACACTGAGCAAACACAAGCTTATCAATCTAGGCAGTGTCGAAACTGCGGTACTAGGGTAGCATCAATAAAGAGGCAATGGCTCTGGCAGCGGTCGGCCAGCCAATTACTGCGGCGCGTCAACATTGATTTACGATATAATGGGCCAGCGCTCGACGCCTACATTGTTTAAACGCCTTGCGACGGATGAAATCTGTTTAACTCAACGTACAACAGCAAGCATGACAATACTGGGCTTTCGCGAAATTTACGGATGAACAATGTTGGTCTTAAAGTTTACGCTATTGTTCAGAACTCTATGTTTGTAGAAATTATTTACCTCTCTAAAAGCTTACATGAATTTCTAAAACACAAATTACACAACCGACTCGGTTTTTCCGAGATATCATAGAGATTGAATACTTAAATTTATCGACATCGATATGCATATTTTTTAAATTGCTCCTTATAATATTAAGAATACAAAACGAGGTGAAGAATAAAAATAACTAAACTACATGATATTACAAGTAGGTAGAAATTGAAAAATAAGTTAAAGGCAGATGTTGTACCGACTGCTACATACCTAGGTTTTCTTTTTATTTAACTTTATGATATATATATATATATGACAGAGTCAAAATATTATGTGCCTTTCTCTGAATACACTCTTCAGAAGAAGTCACATATTATTATTTAACATTCTCTGAATAGTATAGTTTTTCGAGTAATAATTACAGGTTTACTTTGTAATATATATTTTTATTTAAAAGATAAATTTCGATATAAAAGAAACCCGACAGCACACACTCATATGCAGTAGAGTAACTCAAACCAATTAAAAGTGGTAAAAGAAAATTTGAAGGAAGTAATTCTTAATAAGAACAAAATAAAACAACACAACACTTAAAAAACAAAGGTAATTATTATATAACAATCTGCTGAAGAATATTTTAAAATTACAACCTCTTATTAAGTAATTAATTACTAACGAGACAGCAGGATACGATGTCATCATTAGCAAACGTATAATCAATCTTTATTAATAGCTTGACTATATGTAAGTTATTATTATATTAAGACTGCTAATTTACAATTAATCACCTTATTTGCCAACAAATTAAAATAACAAGGTAAACGTGAAACGTATAAACTATTATGAACCGTATATGCATACATGTAATGATTTGTATATTTACACAATAATAGTTGATGTGTCATTCGCTGTAATACTTAATTTTAAAATGTGCTTTAATTATGAACAGACATACATTGAAACGAGCGTTAAGATATGCTTGGCTATGGATCATTATATTTGATTAATGTAATTTATTATTAAAATAACTGTAATGAATATATATGTATATATCGTTGATAATATGATCATACGTATGATCGTGAGTAAGGAATTTTACCTATAGGTATGAGTAATACCTCTGTTTGCGTGTTTATTACAAGAATATACCCAAATTTGTTTTCCCCTGCAACTTCCTTCAAATATTTAAGGGATTTGATTTCAGTAATCCAGTACTTAGATTCGATAGTTTAGTATTAAGCTGTTTTTATTTTAATTTCATTAAAAGATGTTTAAAACATAAATAATAAATATTAACTCATACCTTTTTTATGATAACGGATGGCAAACAAGCAGATAGATTTCCTAATGCTGCGTTGCCAACCTGTGACCGGGATGTTAGGTCTAAAGTAAAAGTAAGATTACCTTACCTCCGTATCGGAACACGTCAACGGCAAGCATTGACTCTTAAGAAAATTTGACTAAAAGGCATTTAGAAAAACAAGTCAGTGTTTGTTTTATAATAGTCGTATCGCTATATTATTACTAAAATATCTCATCGAATATATTAATAAAAAGTCTGAGGTCACAAAATTAATATTGCTCTGACAGGGGAAAAGTATTACGAGTCACGAAGTCAGAATGAAAGGAAATATCTCAATAAATATTTTTACAACATCTCCAATACATTTCCAAGCAGCTGTCACATTTCATTATCTCAACATCAGAATACATCGACTTTATAAAATAACGAATGAATTTATAATATTTTCTTTTACAGTAATTAATGTCACAGCAAATATAACATTATTAAAGGAAATAAATTGTTCTCAAATTTTATTCGTATTATTTGTAGCATACTTAACGATAGGGTTATCAGTATCGATATTATTACGTTTGATACTTGGTCGCCTTCTTTGTTAATGATATTTTGGTATGTCATGACAAATTATTCTGAAATACCTTCTAGAACAATTAAATCGTTTGGATAAACTAGATATAGATTCAAATCTATAGTATAATAGAAAATAGAATACAAAATAGGAAGTAGATTTCACATTGGTTTTATGGCTACAGTTTTTTTGTTAATAGCAAACAAACATAAATATTATATTCTCTGATGGTATGAAACACAGCACACGTCTTGACATCACTTAACATAGTTACGGTGCGACCCTAATAACTTTTGAACTAAGCAAAATATACTGGAACCTATACTACCCTAGTGTTTTCGTTCTCTATTCGACTGCATGTTTTTTTGTATGTTTGTAATGAGATTACTCGGCCAATAGGCAACCAATTTTAATGGTCCTTTTTTAGAAAGATAGGTCATAATTCCGAGGTGCTCCTATATCAAATGTATTATTACCCGACTAGTGGTTTTTTGAGTTATATTTAAACTGTATGTATAAAAATGAATTCCCATTTCGCGAAGTCGTCGCATAACGCCTGAACGGATGGACCAACCTTGCTATTTCTTTTTTGTTGTGTTAGTTATAGTCAGGAGAAGATTCTTATGAAGAAAAAACGGGGAAAGTTGCAGGGAAAATGCTAAATTCAATGCCTTAATCTACACAAATTGTTAGTAGCCATTTAAGTTAAAAAGATACAAGTTCGCCGGATCGACCGGTGCATAAATTTCTCACTTATTTTGACGACCTCACTATCGATGACTGATTGATTATTTAGTGAAACTCAAAAACTACTAGTAGGATGCGGATAAAGTTCATGTGTGATCATTTCCAAAACAGTTGCTATCTTTCAAAAAAGAATTATTAAAACGGGACGTGGTAATCCCAATGAACTTATTCATTAATAATTAACACATAATTTAAAGAGAAAAACGGACGAGTGACTCTCTCAGATGCATTTTTGTTTTTGTTGTCTGTGGATGTTTTTCTATATTGTATTCTGTATTGCTGATGTACAAGACGCAAGCAAATGTAAATCTTAAAATGTAGCAATGGCCCATAATTTGATAATGCCAGATATGGTTTTTAACAACTGAATTATAACGAGCTTCTGTTCAAGAGGTACGCCGCTTGAATCTATATAAACTACGGAATGAAACTCCCTCCCCTCTCCCAGTGTAATAAAGCGTTATCTAACTAAGCAGTGTAGTCGTGAGCGAATCAAAATCTTGCAAATTCACTTCAATTATTTGTACAAACAAAAGAACAATTTAAACAAACATAAACACTAGTCAATAAACCTGTCATACTCACTGCTCACAACAAACTCGTTTTTCTCACAATAATATCCAAACAATAATAGCAAACAAGTATCGTATAACAGGCAATCATAACAAAAACCTTTTGTACATCTACAAGCACCTACTCCTTTTTATTAGCGCTATACAGTTCTTTAAATACACCAAGTATTCAGGTATATCACTTGACCGCAATATTCGTGCCTCGCGAGTTTTATAGCAGACAGTAAATGTAAAAATAATACTTAGTCATAATGATGCTGTAAATCTGGGATTTTTGACGTTAATGATGAGTTTTTAAGTAAGTATGTATAATGATACGATACATGATAAATGATGACATACGTAAGTACACGTATTCATTTCATAACATAAATAATTGCTCCTAGATAAATAACGAATGTTCAAAACCTTAAGCAAGATTAAATTAACATAAAATTTGCAAGCTAATTTATGTATGACTCTAATCACACGTTTCTGGTTTGAAATAATCTCATTTACATTATACTAAGTGAAATAAATGGTTTTAATGGATATTAAACACGATGAAAGGTACATAAACGATAAACATTTTGTTTTTCTCTATAACATGTAAACGTCAAACAGATTCAGTAGGTAATTACGAAAAAACTTAATACACATTTAAGAGGTACCTACCCCGTGTCGTTAAAGAACTGTTACTCAAATACCAAATAAAGTTTCTGGGATTTCAAAAATTCGCATTACAAGGTTTGAGTTCGAGAACGGTTTAACTAACAAATACGTGATTTGTCGCAAATAAATTTTACACATTGGGAGCATTACTTTCAATTCTACTAAAGAAAAACACCCCAAATATGGCGCTTGTTAAAAGATAAGAGTTTTTCGCGACATAATCCATGTCTATATTTGAACTGAGATAATTATGATATTTTATGTAGATTTAATTAACATTCAATCTTTTTTGTACTAGCGATCTCGATATCAGTGTCGGTTAAACCGTTTTAAGATATATCTCGATATGTAATGTGATTCTTGCTATTTTGAAAATTGCATTAGATAGATTATTTCTTTCTGAATCCAACGATACCAATAACTAATTTTGAAAAAAAAAACAGGTAAACCGTTCTCGAACTATTCAATTATTATTTATCTACTTGGTTGTTGTTGCTGTTGTTGAAGTGAAACTTCTTTATCGGGCTTGGAAAAAAAATTAGTGTAACATTTTTTCGTTACGCGTCACATTTTTCCGTAACGCGCCATTTTTGTTCTTATCCCTACCACGCGTGATTCGAAGTATACTTACTCCAGCGGAGTAGGGATTAGCAATAAACTTTATTTAACCAATTTCTGTAAAGTTGCACATAGTAAACTATTTTTTGAAAAATAAAGTCATAAAGAAGTTTCACTTCTTCACTTCTTACGAGTGTACGCTAGTACACACATTTTTTATGTCTAATTCGACCCATCTGCCTTTATGCGTGGTAGTTCGTAATAGGCGAGCATAGGTTAACCGTTAAGGACGCGTTTACAAATCTGACCAAAATGAGCAGATTTTCGGTACATTTTGCGGCTGAACTAAACTAAACTACAACTAAATATTAAATACCACAGATAGATTACTTCTTCATCTTTAAATTTTCGCAACTCATTATACAAAAGTTTTTAGTTATAGTATCGTAAAAAATAATTTCCGGAACCTCTTCTCACAAAATCGACGATAACGTATTGAGTTTAGGAACATTTTTCTTATGATTAATAACAGAAATGTATTTATTTAAAAATATGCTATGTAAGCAGACATGATCAACTCACAAAAGTGTCCGTAAAAACTATCAAAATGTTCCAAATAGTCCAGAAAAAAAATTAAATCTATTTTAGTTTTTTAACGAATTTACTTTTGACGCGTGCACCTTAACACTTTGTATTTAAGGGTTATTTTACTTGTCACTGTTGTGATTTTTTCTGATAAAAACTTGTAATGAAATATTAGTCTGCGGTCAGCCGCCGTTGTGAGTGGACGCTTTATCGCTTGTAACCAGTAACTCCTGTAGAAAAAGATCGCTGTACGAATACAATATAATATGATATTCGACATATCAAACTTGATACTTGACGTGTATTGTGCTGACTACGAACAAACAAGATTTTTCGTTTTATTATATTTTTTTCATGAATTACCAACGAATTACAAGTTTACACTTCGTTTCGGACTTAATGAAGTGACCTGAAGGAATACTTTACAGACTCCTACTGAAACCAATAAACGAGTAGAGCTAGGTGTACCGAGTTTGGGCTCGCTGAGTTAGTTATGATGAGACCTTACTTCAGGACTTGATAGAGCGACCTGAAGGTATACTTTACGGACTCCTACGGGAACCAGTAAACGAGTGGAGTTAGGTGCACTGTGTTTTGGGCTCATTGTGTTATTAAAGATGAGACCTTACCTCAGGACTTGATGGAGCGACCTGAAGGTATATTTCACAGTAATGGTGTGCCGATTTCATTATCCTCATAATCGATTAATCGATTATGCAAACAGAGATAAACTATTATATTAATCGATTATTAGTTTAGAGCAAAACTTGTTAATAATGAATTCTTGTATAATACAAGATTACTTATGATTCTTACGAACAAATCATGAAAATAAAAATAAAAAATCAGATGTTTTTTTTGCTGTAATTACTTTGAGACCAATTACTTAGTCACTTCACTGATTAACAACGCGTAAAAAAGCAATGGCAATGGTAACCACACAGTAACAGATCCTAGATCCTGGTTGCCGGGGAGTTTGTTTTACCGTTTTTATTCCTGTCTGGCTAGGTTTGGAAACGGTGTTAGTTTACGATAGATAGAATAAGGTAACGAATAAAGGATAACGAATTATACGATGAATTAGTTTACATTCTAAAATTGTTTGTATTAATAAATAATTATGTAATCAATACAAAAAACAGTACCTATATAAATAGTAAGTAAATAATTAAAATAACTAATTTGAAAACTTATGAAAATATTTGCACACCACAAGTTGGTAGAATATGTAGGAACGCTTAAATAATTTTGTGACATCTTTGTAATTCTCATATTTCGCAAATAAATATTTTTTCTTTTCAAAAATATCCATTGAGTTGTTCTTGCTGTCGTGCAAACGAAATATATTTTTTTATAAAGCAATGAATAATTTCTTTGTATATTGGTACTACTGTGTGACGTGTGTGTTTAAAATAAACTTATAATCTTTTTTATTTATTTATTTTTCTAGTTTTCGATAACCCACTTGAATTTGATAGCAAATTTGTTGTAAGAAATGCCAAAATAAAAGAAGTAAAATGCTTGTATATATAAATAAAATGTTTTTTTTTAAACTTGTAGCGTAAATTGTAAATACATAGTACCTGTATGTAATTGTGTAGATGCATACGGCGACATTTCAAGTAATATATAATGTGTAGTTTTCACTTTTCACTAAAACATGGTCTCGCTTTGTATAGATTTTTTGTGGAATGAGGGTTACCCTTTTATTGGTTATTCAAAACTTGACTGGGCGTCGTATGTACTTATTCCAATACATACTTACATACTTACCAACTAATCACTGCCAACAAAAGCTATTTTTATGAGTATTTCACGTAACAAACTTTTTAAAATAAAACAAATAGTAGTAAGCTAAAGTATCAAGATGTGTTAGTTCACATATAATTTCGCCGCTTCGCGCTAGTTGCTGTGTGGGTAAGACATGTACCTGTAGTAGTAAGACACAATACCTAAAATCGAAGCGCGTCAATTCGTAAATGCGTCCTTAAGTCATTATCAATTCAAGTATATGTTATTTAGCCATTTAACTAGCTGATAAAATCCATTTTGCTTGCCCAATACATTGAAATTTCTTACTAACATACTAACATTTACTTTTCTAAACAAACAGACTACTATAACTTTCAGTACCAGAATTTATTGCACAACGATGGCACCAATTAAACGCGTTCATGCGTTGTAGTTCAATTAACACCTTTTCTTTTCTATAAATATTTAACTGATATATTCAATTAAGTTTAAAAACAAGAATTGAACACGCTACATCTGGCTGTCTGAATACGCGATGTCCGGTGTTTTTGTCAGTCCGTTACAGTTCCACGCGATATAACGTGTGGAAGCATTGCTGCATCTCAAATTAATAACATTTATCATTATTAATTATACACTAGCATTAAAGAAGGAAATATTCTTAGAATAACTGCTTATTTCGATCTATTAAATGATTACATCGGTAAATTGATTAACACTAATGATAATTAACTTTTAATAGTTTCATATTCTGAAGATTTTATAGGTATCAATTAAGGTGTTTATAGTCAAAATAGAAATGTTATACGAAATTATAATTATGACCTATTTACTTACGCGCACATAATCACAAATGCCGTAAGGTTTATTGTCGAATATACAAATGTTCTCAAGTTCATTTACTAATATTATCAATGCGAAAACCAACACCCAACCTTAATTGACAATGAAACAAATAACAGCGTACACCATGTTTGACTTGTAAAACAACCTAACGCGGCGCTGTGTTCCCAGTTGTTTGTGATAAATTTCATTAATCGATTGCGGCACTAAACAACCAGATGGCGAATCTAGTCTATTAGTTGAAAAGATAAAAAACGCCTCATATAATTGCGATGTTTAGTAATATATTTTATTAACAATGATGTTATTTATCGATAAACGGCAAGCATCACTAACAAAGGAATATAGATTGCTTGGTAAAGTATATTTTTTATATAATAAAATCGCAAAAGGTATAGGTATGCAAGATATTCCGGTAAACAAATATTGGAACAGATTAGTGATATGCTACATTTTAGAGTAAACAAACACATAGGGCGTTAGGGAAATCCAACACATAACATTTGTCTGTTTATCGATCTATCTCTTTGTCCATAAATCACGGGAAAGCTACTGAGATCAAATTTTGATTGAGTTTTCACAATTGAAAAGTCATTAATAAAAATAGTGTTATCGATATTCAGTGAGCGTCACTCATATAAGACTGTTCATATTGTTATGAAAATAAAACGAATTTCGATTCAAAATTAATAAATTTAATTGGTTTCCTATTTGCACACTTTACAATAAAGTGAACAAAGTTAATAAAATGTATATACATCCACTATAAGAATTTTTAAAACATGTTAATTGTCATTATTTTATAACGTTCAGAAAGGGAAGTAATGTTCCCTTTCTGAACGTTATAAAATAATGAGGGAAGTAATGTTCCTAATGTGAAAGGGAAATAATGAGATGGAACTGAAAAATACATAGATACGAGTAAGTACCTCCCTGTAAAATATGTTGAATTGTAAACTAACGTTAAAGATGGCCCTGGGGAGAGCGATACCCATTAAATGTTTAATAAAGCGCTTGCCATGGAAATAAGAAATTGAAAATGTAATTAAAAAGTATTACCCTTCAGAGTCAAAAGTAATTTGTAGAAATAATTATTTTCAATAGATCCACGATCAAAAGATTGAGATACGTTGATTAAATATCCACTTGTAAGTCTCGACTCTCGAGTTGTGGAACATGCACACGGTATTTTCATTAAAGAAGCCGTCTCATTATAGACGTGCTTGGCGTTTCGTCGGACCCTGGTGGCAATTAACGCGGCACGAAACTTTATTCTATCCGTTGTCGCCCGCTGGCTGTGCTCGAGGAAATTATTCCCGCTTCATTTAAAGCCGGTTACTATTTCCTACTCCCCTAGTACCCTTACAATTATTTCTGTAACAAATACAATGAACAAATAATTTCATTATTTTTTGTTGTACCTATTTTGTAGGGTAAATAATAATAATTGTATTGACTGCTTGACTGCAAGTCAAATTTTAATTTAGTTTGGTTTTGGCCATAGTAATTATATAACTTCCCTTACCTGTAATTTTTGGCGTTTATATTATAATCCCAATGCCATAATTTACAGGGAATGAATTACAAAGTAAGCTTTTAAACACCTTAATATTATTAATGTGTTTTTCTTACATTATTACAAGATACTAAGTATAAAAAATGGCTTATTTAATTTTTTGCAAACATCTTCATAACGCATATAAAACATTTACACTTATGTCAAAAAAAATTAAAAATGTTAATATTTCATATTACTATATACATAACAATAAAGAACTTGAAATGTTTAAAAAAATACAAAAAAACAAAATTGTGATTACGTGATAAAGATTCCTTGTACTATCTATGTACCTACCTACTACGTTTGATAATTTGATTTTTCAAAGCAATAAGATTCACAGTCAAGTGCTAACATCTTCATAACGCATATAAAACATTTACACTTATGTCAAAAAAATGATAATATTTCATATTACTATATACATAACAATAAAAAACTTGAAATGTTTAAAAAAATACAAAAAAACAAAATTGTGATTACGTGATAAAGATTCCTTGTACTATCTATGTACCTACCTACTACGTTTGATAATTTGATTTTTCAAAGCAATAAGATTCACAGTCAAGTGCTAACATCTTCATAACGCATATAAAACATTCACACTTATGTCAAAAAAAAAATGATAATATTTCATATTACTATATACATAACAATAAAAACTTGAAATGTTTAAAAAAAATACAAAAAACAAAACTAATTACGTGATCAAGATTCCTTGTACTAACTACATACCTACCTACGTTTGAAGATTTGATTTTTCAAAGCATTAAGTTTCACAGTCAAGTGCTAACCACACGGAAACTACAAAGTAACTAGGACAAAAAGGAATTCAAAATAATATGTTGCATTCCGACACGAGTCATACAAAATGAAAGAGTTCGGGAAAAATATACTTGCATTTTACGTTGGAAAATGCAACGAGCATTCACTGTTCTTTTGTTACCAGCGCTCTACGCTTCTCTTTGTTATTTTATATTTTAACTGCGTGTATGCTTGGATCTGTTTCATTCTTGGAAAATCAACACATTCTTTCGTTTTAAAGTTATAGTTTTTCACTTGTATCTCTGCGCTGATTGTTTTCAAAATTTTAATTCTTTAGCCAATTTAGCCAAACTTTAATGTTGGAAATTTCATTTAAGAATACACAGCACAATTTTGACTTAATGTAATGTTAATGCGTGTTTTACCAAATTTGTCATAGGTACATATTGCTGGCGCAAAATTCCGTTTCAGATGTTTGGATGCCCAACTTCTTTTTTATACAAAAGGAGGCAAACGAGCTAGTAGGTCACCTGATGGAAAGTGATTACCGCCGCCCCCGGACACATCCGCAACACCAGGATTATCACAGATGCGTTGCCGACCTTTAAGGAATAAGGACGCTATTCGCTAAATTTCCTGAATTATTTTTTTCAATAAGGTATTAAATATTCTAAGAAAAAATCACCAATTCGCAAGTTAATTTTTATACTTATAATATCTAAAAATCTTGTTAAATTCGACAAGATTCATTTTGTATTTTAATTAAATGTTTTTAAAATGTTATAATGAGTCTTTGCCAGACGGCCTTTTGTAGCCTAAAATCTTTTGTCTCAATTTCGCTTCGTCGAACTTCAGCGTCCAAAAATATATATTAACAATTCTTAGGCATTTAGAAGCAAAAGCTAAAAGCAAATAAGATGATTGATTGATTGATTGATTGATTAGATAGTATAACAATAACGTTTTAGTATGCAAAAAATGTATGTGTGCGATTCACACATTATAGAAGTGAAACTTCAACAAACCGACAAAAGAATGAAGAATGAATTAATATGAATATATATTTGTGTCTCTTACCTGTCGTTTTTTCCGTTGCACCCAGTTTGAAATCACAACGATTCTAAAGAAGTCTTACTTCAAAAAAGAAAATCCTATATATTTATTGTTTTTTTTTATTCAATGTGATAAGATAGCGAACAAGCACAGAGCTCTCCTGATGGTAAAAGATAACCGTGGTCTATAAACACTTTAGTGACACATGTTGTAGGTGCGTCACTCTCTTTTGGTCGGTGTGTTAAGACAGTTATTATGCAAGCTTACCAGCGACCCTACCCACAGGACCCTGTCATTATGGCGGCAGGAATAAGAAACTCGGTGGACCTGGACGAGTTGCATGATCACGGCACTCTACCACCAGTGGTCTTATGAACTACTAGCTAGGAAGGCAGATGTTCTATACCACACAAGAGACCCGGAGATTACAAGATCACCCAAGAAGGGGATCCTATACATATATGTATAATTACCATTACTGTAGGAATACAATCTTGCTTTTTGCGCTCGTAGCCGACGCGCACAAATTCAGATCTACAAAATGGTCCTTACTCCTTAGTAATAGCGTGTGCACAAAACTTTTCATCGTAATTTTAAAACAAAAAAAACCTTCTCATAAAAACTAAAATAACGAAGAAAAACGTCGTTAAAACTAACAGCCATTTAAATAATTTTGCAATACATACTGTCTTTATTTTTACAAAAACATGCACCCAGTGTTTAATTTTATCCAAACAATAAATTAACTGATTCTTATCTTCACGCCGATTCCTATTTACATTCATAATTACACAATTATTTTATGGTCAATACATAAACAATTTGTTTCAAAAAAGTACTGACATTTGCATGTTAAGTCTTAACATGTTTTAATTATTCAGCAAGCGTCGTGTCTTAAGAGTAAATAAATTTAGTTGAATTGCAGACATGCACATTGGGTTTTTATTTTGTCCATTTATCAGATTACCCGTCACATTTCACACTGTGCACTGATAAAAATAAATAACAGTTTATTTGCACTCACGAACACGAGACTTTAACGTTCGTGACGACATTCAGACCGCACTGTTGGCCATAAACGTTGCAATACCTTCTACAATGTTTGTGAATGTGCTCATATGTACCAATACTTCTAACAGCGTATCCAAATTGTATGTAGATGTTTCATACGTATTTCAAGATGTTATTTCCTCTATTGTTGTTTTGTTGCAATTCTACAATGTTTTAAAATGTTGAATTTGTACTAGGAAATAAATCACCAATAGAAGAATTTGTTGATTGTTAATTAACATAATATTACATTATTTAAAATATGAATCTGAATTACCTACCCTATGAATTACTGTCCTATGTCTGTGATAAATATGTTTTTACTTTTTTAATTATTATTGTTAGTGGTGGTTTAATTATTATTATACTTTTAATAGAGCGCTGTGTAGTGCACAATGACTCTGTCACATTCCGGTATGGAGGGTAGGGTAGCCGGTAGGCTCGCACAATAGGCCTCCCATCCCGGTATCAGGATGCACCTGTTACATCTATGGTGTCTGCAGTAAAGTCATAAAAAAGTACAGGAAGACTATAACGTCCGAGGAGTTGAATACTTCGAGGTTGAGGTCTGGTGATCTGCTAACCCAAAAAAAAAAACACTTCCGATTAATTAATAAGGAACATGATAACACTAAAATAAAATAAAAAAAACTTGACAAAACCTACATGTAATGTAGCTAGGAACCATCTCCACCATGTCAGCTTTCAAACAAAAATCCGCATTTTAATCGATAAATCCGTTCAAAAGCTATGATGCCAAAGACTGTCACACACATACAGAGAGACGACAAATTTATAGCACTATTCTTATTCTGTAGATGTTTAAAAATAGCTACATTAGGTATCTGTATTGCAAAATAATCGTTTAAACTAGTAATACATTAACGCATACGCACAAACATACACATAGAAAAGATTTAAATTGTTCAGTAAAACTGATTGTCTAAATGCTGTGATGGAAAATCAATTGATGAAGATGAATCGACTAGTAATTAGTAGGCGTGCAAAGTTTGCTGGCAAAGTGTCAGATAGTTAGATTACTGTTTGAATTTAGCCGCAGATTATTATCACAACGCAATTCATCACGAGAAATTTGAAATTGGATTTGGGATTTGGGGCGCTCATAAATATTCCGGCTTTGACGTAACTATGTAAAGCATTAAATTTATTGACTACGACAATTTTCAACTTATGAATTCCGTGTAATGAAATCCTCATTACACAGTATAAAACAAAGTCGCTTCCTCTGTCCCTATGTCCCTTTGTATGCTTCAATCTTTAAAACTACGCAACGGATTTTGATGCGGTTTTTTAAATAGATAAAGTGATTGAAGAGAGAGGTTTATATGTTTATCTCATAACCGTGTGAAGCCCGGGCGGGCCGCTAGTAGATTATAAAACAATTAATTCAATTAACTGCAAATATCTTCAATTCTTTAGTTCGCATTTAAAAGATTGTAGATTCTTTTATCTAACGATTTGATGAATTTCTCTCATTTTAATACGTAATTAACATTCAAGTAAAAGAAACATTAGCGTGGTGTCTAATTAAAACATTTTATTGAATAATTCAGTAACAAAAAATATAAAGCGTGCCTGAATACAGTGCTATCCCTTTACTTATGAAAAATTGTAATGTGTCACGCAAAACTTTGCAGCCTTCTTATTTGAAGTAATATTTTTTAAGACATGAATTGTGACCGAGACAGTACCTACATGGCACAACAAATGTGATAAATTGAAGAGAATATAAGGCAGCCAAAATATTATAAAACTTTCACTATTTCATTTGTAATAAATTTAGTTGTTTAACAAATCGACCTTTTCCAGACGGATCAACTCCAATTTTATCTTGCCGAATTTTGTAAAATCCATAAATCCATCCAGTCAATCAAATCCAATCGCCGTTGCGTGTGGATATGTGCCCGGGATTTGGATATGTTGATAATAGGCTTGCCACCAATTACATTGTGAAACTTTGTTTTCGACTAGTCTTGGGTTGTACCTCTGCCTTTCACTTCAGGGATATGGGCGTGAAGTTTTTCCCCATAATCCAGTGAATATATACGTCGCCTATAGTCCTAAACATCTTAAATCAACAAGATACCTACATACTGATTGCACTACCGTTTCGAAAGAGATAAAATGCGCAGTACTCAAAAGTCTAAACAATCATCAATTTTATTTTTGATCAAACGATTTGAACAGTAAATATTGGTAAACGAACACTCTGCGCTTCGGAATCCATAGCGCCTAAAATAAACATCAGCGTTGCGTGGGAGACATCCAAATATACGGAATTAGTGGCGTGTTATCGGAGCTTTTCGTTGGATATGCCTGATGAATGTTCCTTTAGCTACTTTTGGTTTACGAATTTAATAACAAAATATTTAACTTGAAGAAAATAAAAAATGTGATTTTGTCATAAGTAAAAAAAGGATTTTCTGTGACTCATGATAGAAAAAGTTTGCTCTGTGTGCCTTAGGTTGTTTAGCTTCATGCTTTTACCCTCTACCAATTCCAGTGACGACCTACCCTAGATTCATTCTGAACTCTGATACAAAGATACTCCGTAAATTCCTAATCTACTACAAGTTATCCCGATTCGACCATTTTGAAAAACAATTTAGCTCATTATTCATACATTACATTTTTAATCAAACTTATGGACTTAATGAAAAAAAAAAATCTAGTTTTAGTTCTAAGTACCCCATACAACTCACAAATTTATTGCTATTTTTCTATTTTTGTGTAAAAATCTTACTGCGGTTTACAAAATACATCTATCGACAGATATGACGAATCTATATCTATTTATATATCGTTTTATGGCCTTTGGCTACGTAACCCTAATAAATGATCTTAACAGCTGAACATTCCTCCCAGCATCTGTAAACTGCACGTAGGTACAAAATTTAAAGTCAGTTTTTTTGCAAATACGAATCAAATAATGCTAAAATATTCCATGAACTATTACTAGATACTTATAGACGATCTGCTTTAATATGCTTACGTGTTCAGAATGTAATTACTTGAATGAATATAAAATTTGCATTACAAAAGCAAACAAGCGATGATATTATGAATAATTTATGATACTGAACTTTTATCGAACGTTTAACGGTTTCAATAATGATATGGAGCAATAAATGTCTGCATTGACTAGGAGGCCAGAAAAACAAAATAACAATCGAGCTGACAGCATTCTATGTGATTCTAGCCTCAATTACTCGAGTTAAAACAGTATCCAACCTCACCCGAGACACTAGCCGCATGTCAACTTGATAGGCGGGTTTTGTGGCTTGCCGAGCAACGATCCGAGAATCCACGCTCACTAATACCAGGGGAACAGAACACCGAAAGTGGCTGTAATATGAACAGCACACATACGCCCCGAACACAGACACACACGATGAATCGATACGGGGAGCTGCCTCCCTGGGCAAAACGAGGGGATGAATTTAAATTATTCACAGCGGGTAGCGGGTATAACTGCGTTCCGCCGTCTTTAACAAACAAATTACGTATGCACACCTAATAACGCAATACATCTAGCTTCTGTTCTCGAGATGTCAAGTTTTCAATTATAACTTGACTGCAGTCATGCAGGTCTTGGTCGTATATTAAATTATTATCATAATTCATAGCTAACCCTTACTTTTAATATTATGTATAATCGATTTATAATAATTCCGTGGCAAAAGTGGTGGTTTAACTAATGGAAGAGTGCTGTGCAGCAACTTGCGAGGTTAGGGATCTACCGCTTACCTCTTCCTGTCGCCAAAATGGCTCCGTAATTGCACAATAGACCGGCCACAGGACAGCGACAAATCTGTAATATCTGTGGTGTCTATAGACCGCGGTTATCTCTTACCATCAGGAAAGCCGAGTGCTTATTCGCTTACCTCTCACACAAAAAAAGACAAGCACTACATTAAACACTCAATACAAAATCTTTTGAAGGGTGATATGCAACAATTTTCTGGTTAAGTTTTAAAAGCATCAAGTAAGATATTAAAATTCGAACATGCAAAGAATTAGTTACAAGTGTAATTATTTATCGTTTTCGTTCATTATATCGTTACTAAGCGTCATACCATTTCCATTACATAATAACAGTAAGTACACACTGGTACTATAAATAACCAATATACTAATATTTACATTATGTTAAAAGTTAATTTGTAAATATAATGAATCTATGTCCACGTTTTGTAACATTTATAATGATTAAGGTACATGGAATTACTTAACAAAATTATTTTACGTAGCATTTTTATGTGCAAACAAATTATGCAAATAATAAGAATAGTTAAAATACTAGTTTTTTTCTTTATGCAATTACCTATTTAAAAAAAAACATTATGAAACGAAAATCATTCATCAATCATCATTATTAGAGTAATGTTTTTTGTGGTTATACATTTTTGAATTGCGTTTGAATATTTTTATACATACATAAATACATATTTATATAGAGACAAAAACAAATAGGTATGGTATATTAAAGGATTTAAGTACAAAATATAAATTTAATGAAAATTATTTATAAACTTTAAACTTTAAAACTGGAAATTAAAACTTAAAACATGTAATGTCAAACGCGAAGTCTTCCAATTCCTTTCATCTCACCTAAACGATGACAAAGTGAGAAAAGTTGAGAGAGCATAAGCGTCAAAGAGATTGAATATCGATTGTCGACTCGACAGCAATCTGGGAATACTAGGGGCAAATAGAAGCGGGGAGCTGTGAGGGGATCTTTTGAACGGTTGTGACAATTTATGTTATTGCTGCGAACTGGACGTTGGCGATATGGGGCCCTCCGTGTAATTGTTAGTTAGACCACAGGATAGGGAGGATTAGGCGAGCAGATTGATTTAGACAACGATTATTGGCATAGATATACCGTTTGTGAGTAGCTTTTGTGATTTAGATTTCGTGTATATTATCGATGTGAATTAAGTTAATATTTATTTTTAATAGGAATATATTATAATATATTATTTATAACAGGAATGTATTTTCTAGATAACAATATATGGAAATGGACCGCCTTGTTAGGGGAAGGGTTAACATACATGTTAACTCAACCGATAATCCGGTTCGGGTTCAATTCTTCAGAGCCTTTAATAAACATATTTGTTTGTATAATATATTGGTCTAGGTGTTTAATAAATTCATGTTTATTCATGATTATGTAAACTCAATTCTTTTTTTTTGTTCAGTTTTTTGTCATTTCAATTTTTCTTTTATCGTGTCAAAATAAGCAACTTAAACATTTTGTTTCTTATTTGGCCACAGACAATATTTTTTGAAACCGTTAACAAATTATCCGATCTAAAAACAGTTTTTCACCAACATTTAGAATATAGCTTCCGAATGAACATCGCAACTATATTCAAGCTATATTTTTTTATAACATTAGAAGGCAAAATAGCAGACGGATTACGTAATGGTAAGAAACTCATGACGCCTGGACACGACACCAACTACACAGTGGTAATGCTACATAGACAATCTGAGGACGGGATGTTAGGCCTTTAGCCAAATTACGTTTACCTTATCCTTCCAACCGAAATACGTAAACGGTAAGCACTGACGCTGCTTACGATAAAGTGGTGGTACCAATTCCGGCGAGTTGCTGCGAAACTCGACCGCCTAATAAGATATCACGGTGTCATTGACGGTAAGCCTATGCTCGCCTTTTACATGCTGCCGGCAAGAAGGCCTATTCAGGCCTATAAGTCTATTCAGGAAAAGAGCCCGGACCACACGAAGGAATATTCACCATAATGAAATATTTACATACATACATACATACCTTCACGCCAAGTCCCTTACAGGGTAGGCAGAGAGTATCGAGTGCCAGACCTCACGATCCTGACAAACCTGTCTTGCTTCCTTCAGATTCATTACCCTTTTCATACAAACACGCCGGTTTCGGAGACTCTTGACACCACCCTCGGATAATATCCGATTGATCTGATCGTGAAATGTCAGCCTTGGTCTCCCCGGGTACCTACATCCATCCACATTCGCATTGTATATCTGCTTTGTCAATCTTTCATCTGTCATTCTTTCCACATGCCCGAACCAGCGGAGCATGCCCTTTCGCATTTTAACACCAACACTTTCTTTCGATCCCACTCTTTCTCGGATCTCACTGTTACGAATGCGGTCAGCGAGCGTTACACCACAGATTTTCCGTAGTGCTCTCATTTCGACCGCATTTATCCTACTTTCATGATCTTTCTGACATACCCAACTCTCACTTCCATACAATAACGTTGGGATAAGCACAGAATTATGCAAAGCGAGTCTAGCTTTTTGACTTAAAACCTCGCTTTGGAATAGCTTACCCAAAGCTCCATTCACACTATCCATTCACACTATTCCCTGCACTCACTCTCTTCTCTACATCCGCGGTGTACCTTCCATCCCTGCTAAAAGCACAATGAAATATTTAATATCATAATTAAGTAAGTATTGAAAATCAGCATGACATGAGCGAAAAAAATAATCATATGTTACCGCCTATATGACTTTGTGATCTTTACTGATATTACAAAAAGGAAATGTTTGATTTTTTGTTTGTTTGATGAAATGAATAGGCTCCGAAACTATGTACCGATTTTAAAAATTCTTTCACCCTTAGAATGCTACATTATTCCTGAGTGACATAGGCTTTGTTTCATCAAAATCGGTGCAGTAAAAGCCAAGTTACGCAGCCAAAGTTGCGTGAAACTGCTAGTAGGTAATTCATAAATAGCGCCCCTGTTACATGAAGTTTAATATACTCTCGATGCACATGGATTTTTTATTCGTTTAAAAATTACTCTGAAAGTCAACAAACATTTTAATCCGTCTTAACAACGTTCTCGCATTTCCGGCGGCAAAAAAGCTTGCCCGACACATGGCCGAGAAAAAATTCAGAGTTATTATCTTAAGTCGAACCCAACAGAACCCATTAGTAAACAACACGAACACAAAAGAGGGCAAAATAGGTTTACAAAAAAGGTAACAAAAATCGGCTTTTGATCCCAACTCCCCCATCTGTAGAGGTTTTATTAGTCTGCAATAGGGCTGTCGACGTTTAGAAATATTTTTTCTGTAGTCACAACTTGGAATGAGAATGTTTTACTAGCGATTGATGATTTTTTGCAAAACTAAATAATAAAATACGCGACCAAAGATTATAACACTTTACCAATTCGTACAGTAGATATACCTATTGCTCGTCCTCCGCGTATCCATAGACGAATAAACAAATCTGAATCATATCTTACTTTTTATTTTAACAGACATATATAAATTGGAAGGTATAGGACATAATTAAATGTATTGAACAAGTGTGATTTATTTTTAAAAAAATGTATTCGCTCACTATGTAAAAGTCAATACCTACATCTCAAACATTTTTCAATTAAAAAGACGACCACACTCGCTTCAGTGTCAACCCTATTCCAGACTATTCGTCCAGACATTTGTTGATTTTGTGTAATGTACTGTACAATTTATTCGAATAACTTTAACTATCAATAAAACGACAAGATATATTATTTTTGTGATGTATTTTCTCTGCAAACTATAAATTCAATTTGATTTAAATAACAAATGAATGGCAGAGATTGATATTTTTACCATTACTCACCAGCACTAATAGCATTTTTAGTGTTCTGTTACTAGATTGTATTTAATCGTAAGTGGTCGAACTCCGATAAGTTTAATAGCTTAATGTAATGAATATGAATGTAATTAATAGGTATTATTGATAACTTTGTACAATTCCAAACGTAATTACTTTCAAATAATACTCTTTTTGTTAATGATTACTTATTGCTGTATTAATATAATATTTAGTGCTAAATTTTTAAAACAGCTTAAAGTTGAATCAACAACAAAATAGATGGCGTTGTTACAAACACAGACATTTTAATGGTAATTTCTAGCATCCCCATATTGTTTTTTTTTACTGTGATTGAAAACAATCACACGAATTTATTAACTTTAAGATATACATGTCATTTGTAAATGACAAAGCTGGTTTGGTGCGTTGTTAACCTGAATTTGGGATGTTTTACCTCTTTCATGAATTTACAGGCTAATAACACATAATTACTTACTTTAAAACAAAATTCAAAGACCTGCTTTTAAACATAGTACATCATATCTCTAAGGTTACCTTTTAGAAATGAGTGTAACTCAATACCATCAATTTTTAAATTAAAAAAATCTAAACAAAAATGTTTAGTCATGTAGCTTAAATCTTCAAAATAGGTTTGTCTAAAAGTTTATACCTACACATAAAATAATCAAAAACAATTTAACAACCACATTTAAGTCAAAGTAAAATTATAATTGCGACTTTATAGAATTTGAAGTTTTCAGCACAAATAATTTAAGTAATTAACAAACTAATGGCGAGTTCCACGACTTAAACGGCTCGCTCAAAGCTAAAGTAAAAGTTTGAAAGCGCTAACCAGTAATAACATCGGTGTTTATATATTTGGTGAACGTTACTGCGACAAATCTGTTCCGGGCGAAACTTTCCACTCGAACAAAGAGACGGCCAGGTATACGGCAGCTGGGGATTACGGTTTTTGCCAACAAAACCTCAGACTCGTCGACCAACTAAGCTACACATTGATAAGCAAGTCTGTCGACAGACCCAACACAGTCGAGGGATCCAAATACCGTTCAACTTAAATGGGTTTATGACAACTAAGACTGGAATTTATCGCAGAGAACCCAATGAAACGTGCTGCCTGTCGTCGGGTCTTAGGAGCTTAATTTAAATAAATACTCGACTCTTAAGTAGGCATAGATATATTATCGATAGTCAGATTACGTTTGGTTAAACAAGTAACCGTTAACGCTAAACCCGATGATGAATAACGATGTTGTAGACAGAACAAGTTACTAGGCTAACATAGAACGCAATTAATTTTGAATCAATTTGCAAAGCGGGCGTAGATTTATGAACGGTTCAATTGTTCCTGACATAATAAATGAGTAGCTAACCAACCGCAAAGGTATAATGCGAAACGGAAATAATAATAGCGTTTGTTAGAGCCCAGGCCGTCGACGCCGCGGGCTTTGCCCGACTTCACATCATAATTACGCCAATAATAATTATCTGCGCAATAGTTAGCAGTTGCAACCAGCTGCTTTCTGTCGCCTTAATGCTAACATTTGCTTGGATACAACTTTCATACATTTCAAAATCTATATAGGCACAATAAATGTACTCTTTATGATTAGAAATAATTTGTGCGTGTCGTTATTTAAATCGCTTATTCAAAAGTAAATAATAATATCTTATATATAATCAACAGATCAGACAGCGAAATGAAAATGAGTTTTTCAATTTTCTAACAGAAACAAATTTTGTCCATTTAGCGATCTGGCTTGCCACCTATTTATTAAATTGTGGAACTTAATTTCTTCAACTAGTCGTATGTAGCCTGGTTTTACATCTGCCTACTTCTTGGGGGATACAGACGGGAAGATACTTTATTACATAATAGATATATAATAAAGTAGATAGATTATTATAAATGAAGTCATAATTTAAAGCAGTTATTCCCAAAAACCCTTTATTAGATTTGCGTTTTACGTATTTATTTTTATTTTACCTATATTTTTATTTTTTCCACGTTTTACGTGGAAAAAATGCATTTAACTTTATTACAGTACGTTTTAAAAATAATGTTATAACGAATATACGCAATTTTTATCACGTCCAAAAATCATTTTAATTACCAGAATTTTATGAGACCAACTAAAATTAAATTTAAAATATGGTCGTAAAATACGCTACATACCAAGTAACATTAAAACATTTCAGAAAATTGCAAAATTAATCTAATTCAATAAAATAAGTAGTATTTAACAGTGAATTTTTAAATTTTAAAACATGAACATAATTTGGAAGGTATTTGTTTCCTCACAACAAAGCTAACAAAGCGGAAAATTCATTAGAATCCGCGAACATTACACACTTTAACGTGCATGCGTAATTAAGTAGACATTCAATACCGTTTTAATAATTAATTAATAAGCACATATTACATACATAATTCATTAATTTCATATGTTACAAAGTAAATGTTTTAGTGAATTAATTAATGCGGTCTTCAAAACCAACATAAAATAGTGAATGTCCAATGCAGACCAGTATTTTTTCTCCAGATCTGCATATAGATTATTTGTGATTTCCATTTAAACTATTAGTCGTAGAGTGAATTTGATATTTATTCATTTATTTTAAATTAAAGCACAAATAAGTCCAAAATTTAAACTTGACTACAACTTATTTTAGTTATAATAGCCTTGTGCAGAATATTATAATTAAAACCGGTTAAATTTATGTAACAGTATAAAATATTTTATGCTAATTTTTACAATTACCATGTCAGAGAGAAACAGTTTCTGTTTGCCTCTGTAATGCCTCAGTTTTCAAAAAAACTGGTTCTTCTGATGGTAAAAGACAACCGTCGCATTTAGACACAAGATGGAACAGGTGCGTTGTAAATTATGCTTGGGACCACAGCTTACGATAAAAGTATGCCGGCTACCTTTCCCTTCAGCAACGATAATAGCTAGCACTGTCGTTGTAGAGACATGAGAGAAGACTTCTAACCGTCTCCAAAAAAGGAAGTTATCAATTCGACTTAACTTGCACTTTGACGGTTTTTTTGTTAAATATGTCACGATTTGGTCGAGGTACATACCTACATTAAACTTGTGCATTAAACTGGAAGAAATCTATTTTAGAGATAAATCGCCTCTTGTATAATTTTAAATATTCACTTGTGTAATTACTGTTTTATGTGTTATAAACAATTGAATAAATAAATCAAAAGTATCTGAAATCATCAAAATGGGAGCTGGAGGCTAACAGACGCAAGTTACCGGTAGGAAGACCCTTCAGCCTCTACAACAAGTTTGCCTCAAGACAAAAACGCGACTTTTGTGAGCACTGACGTCAAGCATGACAACAGAATTAGATAAGACAGTGATACTGATGTGAGCACGTTGTCTCAGAACTCATAATCTGTTAGTCTTTTAATAATGGCAACAATTTTAACTAGTTGAAAACGACTTCATCTAATAGAACAGTGTGTCTTCCTGGACTTAAACAACGTGAATTCAAATAAAATTATTTAAATTGTAATTGTCCGCCAAAAATCTATACGTATTATGGCGTGACAAAACAGGAAAAATAGTGCGCTATGAATAAATTGGAATTACCGAAACCCAAAAACTCCCAAATATATCCAGCTCCACACAATACACACCACTAAACTGTGTTATTAGCACCAACAATACACACACTACTAAAAACTCAACGTACGTTTCGCTTCGTAACCAAAGCATCATCAGGAGAATTCCAAAACTTTTGGCGAAAAATTGCAAATTAAATAATTTTATTTGTATTTAAGTATGGATTTCCGCAAAGTATCTATCAATTTTACTAAACAATATGATTCAACAAAATGTTTACTATTGGCTATTAGTGTTCAAAGCACTTAGCCAGTAACAAGAACAGTGTAGCAAGAACACTTAATTAATATGTTAATTTATTCTCAACGATCAGTGTAATCGTGCGGACACGTTATCGTATGTAACCTCGAGGCAGTTATAATTTAATAAATTAAATTAAACATTAGCCAGGTATTCTAAGGTATTTGTAAATCATAACGCAACCGGTGACAGCTGACGGTATTAGATGTGTATAATTTTAAAGAATATGTATATCTTATAACGATGTATTAAGCTATTACTTAAAGAAGTATCTTCAAGCCCTTTTTTTTTAAAGTAGTCAGACGTAAAACTAGGAGCCAGGGCACACACTATTAGCCGAAGGTACTAAGTCACACAGTGATAGGTGGCAAAACTATCGCCAGCCAACTTATCCAATCCTGGGCAAAGTTGTTTTTATTGAAAAATTGTACAACAAATTTTGGAGCTGCCCGAACAGGAAATCAAACCCGGGACCTACAATAGTAAACGCCAATATCGGACTTCCAAACTATAGAGACGGATAACTTTAGACATCTAAAACCTGTGAATCCTATTCCAAGTAAATGTTTACTTGAAGGTATTAGTACTAGGAATACAACGTTAACAGGTAGTGTAGTAAAACAGTACTTAATTTATAATTAACATGTTAATTTATTCTCGACGATCAGATTAATCGTGTGAAGCGTGGGTATATCGTGTATAATTTTCAGAGTAATATGGCGTGATTCTTGATTAAAATACACTATGCTTTAATACGAAATTTAACACCATCAACCTATACATTAATCGATTTTATTTTTTGATTAGTTTCATTACTTATTTAAAAATTTAAATTTGTTTTGACAATTGACAATACATAAGGCACTTGTGACGAGTGGCATATATATATCTACCACCGATTCGGAACGCGGGCACACTGTAAAGATCCGACGAAAAAAACTCAGCTAGCTTATCTTTTTTCCTTATTCTATAGAAATACAACTTTACAGTAATACGTTATAGATGTTCCAATGAAACCTTAAAAGTGCAGTTTTATTCGAGCCCTAAAGCAAGCGAGCCCCAACAGATTATTCAATAAGAACACAGTGAATAATGAGCAATTTAATTTACAGGCTTATTCATAAACGTTGCTTAACTTTTAATCACCAATTTAAGTAATGTTTAAAAAAATTCTTATTCATAAACGCTATTTAGATTTAATCATTTGTTTAAATATACTCTTAAATAGCTGTCACTTTAAGCAACCTCGGACCCTTGTTTAAAATTTTAATCAACAAAATGGCTGACTAAATTTCAAACAGCTGATTTTATGTGCATTGACAAAATGCAACGACTAGCCATTTAATGGCTTATTTGTGTATTCTTATGATTTTTTTATAATACATTCATTGAAATATTTGATTTCGTTGAAAGGTGGACAAAATTGAACAATATAGGACTGTAATAACATGTTTTATTATGGATATGGCCAATGACTCCTATGAAGAAACGAATATATTTTTAAGGCCTTTTGTTATGATATTGGAAGCAAAAAAGTAGACAGATTTTCTGATGGTGAGAATTTCACGCCGCCTAGAGACACCAAAGGTGGCAATGGTGAGATTCCAACCTGAGGCTGGCATGTTAAGCCCCGAGCAAAAGTAAGTTTACCGGCTACCTACTTTATTCTACGAACCGGAACAATTCAACAGCAAGAGCTAACGCAGAAATGGGTAAGGCGGTGGTACCAATCCGGGTGAGACGCTGCGAAACTCACCTCCTAGTAAGTTGTCACGGTGCTAGTGACGGTAAGCCTATGGTCGCTTTTTACGCGCTGTCTAACAGGAAGGTAGATGGTCTATTCTACAAAGGAACTCGAACCAACACGGGGGAAAATATTACAGAAATTACATCATTTTATATTTAGCTTAGTAACGTAATGTAGATGCATTAAAAAACATTATTTTTGAAATGCAGTGTATCAGTTCAAACGTTTTGTGTCTATGTTGCATCAACTTTATTTACTCTAATAAATTTAATTTTATTGTAGTACAATAAGAGTATTTTATTGTAGAAATATAAATACTCTTTAGCAAGAGGTTATAGATGTCCGACACCGTATTCAGAAACAACTATTTGTTTAATCCACTTTCAGCAAAAGAAATACGCATACAGCCACATTTCTACCAAAACCTACCAAGTTAAACAGTATTTAACTAAGCATTGTCAAAATGAACTTTATGAATAACAAGTTTTTAAGCAATGCTTAAAGCTTAATCAAATGATTAGTTAAGCAATGCTTAGGAGGTTACTTAACTATTTTTTATGAATAAGGCAGTTATTCTTGCCGATCAGAATAATCGTTTGAGGCTTGTCGAGTGTAGTTTCATACGAAGCGACATTCGACTTTATATGGTTTCTCGATTTCATAGAACCTTGATGAGTAGAGATCCATCGCCTTATTACTTGTGTCATATTCCATGTCGAACATCTGTCTATAATGAGCCACGGTTGTTTCTTACCATCAGAAGAGATGTAGCGCACGAAAGTTGTGTGCTACATATCTCCTGGTCGTAAGAGTGAGCTTGTTCGTTGTCTAATACATATGGTATCTCTGAAACATCTATGGTGTCTATAGCCCACGGCAGTTTCTTACCATCAGGATAGCCGTGTGTTCGTGTTGTTCTCTGTCAAACTATAAGAAGCAATTTATTTGACTTGCAAAGAAACTAGTACAAACTAAAGGAACCTAGCATCTACATTTGTCATTAGTTCAGACTTCACGTTTATGTCGGCGTCTGAGACACGTTGTGTGGATTCAACTGAAGCCATTTAATATACTATTTTCATCAGATGACAATTTATAAGATTCTAGCTGTTACCCGCGGCTTTGCTCGCGAGGCAGTTAACATATTTGCTGAACTGGAGTTGAATTGAAAAGTGTATGAATAATTTATTCCTTTTTATACGTACTCATTTATTTAATTAGGACTTTCATACAAACTTTCAACTACTATTACACCCCCTAGGGATATATTTTCCAGAAACTCTTAAATATGTATCTACTCAATTTTACAAAGTAGCCCAAAAATAAAGTTTTATGATTCTGAGTTAAAAAATGACGGTCTTCCATACAAACTTTCATCTCTTATTGCACCCTCTTAGGGGTAGAATTTGAAATATCATCCTTAGTTTGTGTGTACCTAATAGAACAACCCTACTTTCCAAATTTCATGGCTGTAACTTTAACAGTTTTTGCTCAGCAATCATGAACAAATCAGTCAGTCAGGACATATTATTTTAAAAGAATATATTTTGATCAAATCCAATTGTTTAATTATAAAACGTCAGGAACAACTGCAGATAAGGTACTCCACAGAAATTTGTTTAAACAATTCGTCACAGTTATAAAGAACTAAAAGAACACGCATCCGTGTATGGTCGTCTCCAATTACGTTAAATAAAACAGTCACGATTTAGTCCATAAAAAACGTTAAGACGCCAACTTGAATAGAAAGGTGATATTTACAAAACGGTTAACTATACTGTAAGTTGAATACCGTGACCAAATCAATTAAATTGTAGGGTTAAATCACAATATACGCCACAGTCTACCCCAAAGAATTGAGTTTTTTTATCCGGCAACCAGTCTGCTTATCTGTAACAGATATTTAACAAAAAATAAGGTAACTTGTTTGTCCTAATATATATTTCTGAAGTACGATCTAAATTTATACTTTAAAAATCCAAAATGGCGGAAATATTTTACCCGTAGGAAATATTTTTTTAATAGGTTAAGATATTTTTATATCACTTAAGGCCTATTCCGTGTTAGTCTCCTGCGTAGAACATATCATCTGTCTTCCTGCCAACTGGCAGAATTGAGCTGAAACAATTTGGGTCATTACCAACAAGACTAATGGTAGTGTATTTTCCTACAACTCGTCCGGGTAAAGTATCCACCGCCATACATATTCCTGTCGGCATGATGACAATGTCATGTCCCGGTCCGAAAGGTTAAATTAGGGTAGCCGATAGACTGCACAATAATTAGTCTAACACATACATCTATAGCATATAATATACATCTAGGCCACAGTTATCTCTTACCATCAGGAGAACCACGTGCTTGCTCCGATATTTTATTCCAAAAACAGTAAATTTTAAAGAAACCCTAATTGTAGCGGTTGTTTGTAGGTATCTTGATTATAAGTAGTTAAATATTAATTTTAACTTTACATTTCATATTACCTATGTAGTTGTTTGTTGTAATTTCTCATTATAGAAAAATAACTAGAAGTTAACGGTAGTTCAACTTAACTAACAAATGTATTAGGAGTGCAGAAAATAGTTTGAAGTTATTACAAACGACGTGTCCATGTTAAAAATATAATCATTGTTGGTGTTACAATTAATAATTAAATAAATTCTTTCTGTATTTTCACAACTGCTCCTTTTTCAACGTTTTCGTAAAAAAGTACAATGCCGAAGTAAGACAATGACGTGCATATGGTCTAAACAAAGGGTGGGCAAATTACGGCCCGCGGGCCGGATCCGGCCCTTGAGAGGTTTTGATCCGGCCCGCCGAGGTTTTCAGGTCAAAATGTTAAAAGACTTTGGAAATTTTAACAATTAAGGTTCTGAATTGTTACTTCAAACTTTCAATATTGCGTATTTCATATGTTAAGACTTCATAAGTAGATTTTATTTAAATTAATTAATTATAATTTACTGGCCCGCCACTAAACTTTTTTTTAATTTACCGGCCCGCGGTTAAAAGAATTTGCCCACCCCTGGTCTAAACTAACAATTTTTGAAATATTAAATTTAACCCAGTCAAATTTACACTTCAGGAAACCAGAACATAAAACAAAATTAAAGATTTTAAAATGACAATCACGAAACATATCCATAATATAATGTATTTGACCGCCTCGTTGGTCGAGGAGTTAGCGTCCACGCCTAAATCTACTGTTAGTGAAGTCTAGAGGTCAATTCCCGACGAGGTATTTGTGAGATGAGCATTTAGATGTCAACATTGTTGGGTCTGGGTGTTTATTTTTTTTTCTGGCATCTATGTAAGTATTTCTATGTATCAATATCGTTGACTAGCACCGATAACACAAGCATAAAATTTGGTTTTATTACTTTGAGGTTAGATTTAATTTGTGTAAATTGTCCAGGCATATTTTTTTATTTAATATGTTTTATATAAGAATAAATCATACCTACATATACTATACTATATGTAAACTCATAAGCCTAATGCAACGATTGATAGCACTAATTTAGATTTAAAAACAAACAATAACAATTACTTAGAATATCATAATAGTAAAGGTAGAATAGAAATAAAATAGAAACATATATAAGAAACTAGCTGTAACGGCGAAAACCTTGAATTTTATTTCCTAGTTCCCTCGCACTTTTTCCTTTTTTCTTATTTTTGAAACTTTCCCTGGACGTCCACAAGTAATTTAAAACCAAAATTTACACATCGGTCCAGCTGTTCTCGAGTTTTAGCGAGACTAACGAACAGCAATTGATTTTTATTTATAAGAAAATAGCAATTCGTTGTCATCGTTCGACCCTACGCACTTAATTAACATTAATAAGTATTATCATACATTCTGTAATATTTGAGTTGATATCTTGTTTAGATTAGAAAAATATAATAAGATAAATGAACAAACACACAACATTAAACAAGAGGAGCGTTGACACATACGTTATATCATGTGGACACTTAAAATGATTACGCGAAAGACATTGACACACATAGATAGTAGATTAACACAGTGTCACAGTCATTGTTAGAATAGACTCGACATCGACTTTAATTATCTCGCTTTCTACAAAGTTGTAGCATAATTTAGCGAGATTTATATTTTAACTAAAGTAAGTTCACTGGATTTGTTTTTTTTGTGTTCACTGTAATTATGATTTCCTTGTAGCAGAAAATTTAGTGTCATTCAACTTTTGCTACTTAATATTAATTAAACGCTTCTTAATACTTTACTACTTAATATTAATTAAACTAGCGTTTAATTAATATTAAGTAGCAAAGTATTAAGTACTGTTGTATCATAAGTATTCAAAACAAACCATTTATTATTAAAATATTATAATAGTAACGAACGTAATACTAGACACAAATGAGTTCAACATTTTATATTATGCAATCAAGAGAGCCGAAAATAGCGTTTCGCATGTACATAACAAGTTAAATACTTTTTTTTATCTGTTAATGCCAAGGTTTACAATATTTTCATTAAACACAAATAAAATAAACTCTTCTATGTCATCCTTTCTGCCAATTTATTTGCCAAGACTTACGCTATCTTACGAAACCACTTCCTAATCTTAGGCACATTCCACGACTATCATTATAAATAAGAATATTCTATATTTAAACTCATGAATATGTTTTTTTAATTTATATCTGTTAGAAGGTTTTGGCGCCATCGAGAGAAAAGATGGTCGAAGTTTTTTCATAATTATTGAATTTCGTTTTCAATTTTGGTGAAATTTTGTAAAATTTTGTTCAGTGAAAGTGCACAAATGAAATAATCGTGAACAAATTAGCGTATTGTGTATTCCCCGTTGCCGTCTATATGATATAATTATATTATATGAGCTTGAGTAATGAGGCCACTGCTTTACTCAACTCAACGACTTGTGACTAATTTTTAATTATTGAAACCCAATTTTGGTAAATCGGTTAACTTGATGCAAATTTCTACTTGACTAATGGCAAAATGCTAACGCGAATGCCAAACATTAAAGAAGAAAAAGGAAGGACTGACATGACTCGAGATGAACTGGGAGACAATTTTAACTAACATTCGTCTTTTATACTTATAACACGATTTTAAATAAATATATAATCACTTCATCGCTTTTATGTCGTCAGAGTAACTAAGAAAGGACGTAGGCATTTGCAATATGCTAACTTGAACACCTACTTCAGTAATTATTCTCGCTAAACAATCCGTTTAAGGGGAGAATTAAATTGATTCCGCAAGCGCTTCAAAAATTTTTAGAGCCCGACAGAGATTAATGAGAGGAATTTCGAAGCTGCGATGTGCTCACTTTCCAAGTCCCCCTCGTTTTCTTCCCTTGCGAATTATGCCGTAAGAAAGTGTAGGGTACGACCCCTTATATTTTGCGAGGGAGTTTAAGGTTGGTAACTTAAGACACCTATAAAGAACGTAAAAGATACGACTTTCAAGTACATACAGGGGAAACATTACGTTTTTATTTAGTGACGCTCGTATTTTGTTTGATTGGAGACAAAGAAATAGAACAAAACAGCCCAATTACATTTTCTCACTATTTCCTGACTGACATAATAATAGAAAGTTAGATTATTAAAAATGAAATTTTAAGCTTTGCTTTATTAAAATTGATTTATATAGAGTAGATACGATATGACGAGGACAAAGGCTTAGGTACTGCTTTATAATAATTAATAATTAAAATCTTGGGTGGTCGTACGTTATTCTAAGAACATTGCAGCGTACAAGCAATTTAATTTTGTCATAAAATATAGTGATTATGGATTACTCAAGCAGCTGCTGGCTTTTGTGATGTAAATTAATGTGGTTAAATGTGATGAGTTTGAAAGTTGTGCAAATGCTCCTGCAATACTATCTTGTCACGTTTTGATTAATGGCGCAGACATTACATGATGATGTTGTATGCAGGTGTGTTGTCATTTTCTGGATGCAATTTACATCGCGAAGTTAATAACGATTAACTGTTTCACAATATTAAAAACGAACGTTGGAGCCATCTTGACGTTATATCTAATATTAAACTTATGTAATCCTAGTACATAGTTTATTGCTATTTTTTTATTAAAAAAAACACAAACGATTCGAAACATTTTTGAGTTAATTAACATTAATTCCGGTTAAATATTTTAATTTTTATTATTACAATCTCTTCAAACATACAGAGTTGTATAATATGATTCTTACCTTAAACTCTGTATAACATTAACAAATTCAGAGAAGCGTGCTAAGCGAGACTAAGATGTTTTAAAGGGGATTACAATCACCAGAAAATCAAACGAAAAGATAGAATCTCGATATATCTTGACCAAAGTGACATCTCATAAATGCTTTAAAATGCCGCTTTCCAAAGATAATGTGGATGGTTGAAACTGCAATCATATTAATTTGTTGAGTGCGGAGCATTGTTATATAGGGGGGGTGTTTAATGAACCGACGCGGTGGGCGACAAGCTGGATGGGCGACAGCCTGGATAACACCCCAACGTTTGCACTCAATCAACCTCGCAAACAGCTCTAAGCTCCGACAATTAAATACACCCCGAAACAATCGGAAACATGTAGATAAGAGCAACCGGACCATTAGCAATTATACTGACAAACTGATTGATACGAAACAGTCGGTCATTTCATACTGAAATTGTGAAGCATTCCTATTTCATGTCATCCTATTAATGGTATTCATTTATTGATGTTATTTTATTGTATCAATAAATTTTATGCTACCAAAGAAAAGTTCGAAAGGGAACCGTTTCACAAAGCAATAAAAAAACCTAAAGTAAAATTGATGCGACGAAAAATTCAATTTTTTGGGTATTAAATTCCATTTCCCGTCGTAATAACTGTATAATAATATTATGTTATATTGGACTATTTTTACTAAATACATATTTACTCGACAGCACTTTTTTTTAGAATTTAGTTTACAAAATTGCAAAATAAAAAATTTACCTGAATTTAAACTCAAAAATCTTAACCCATGACAATATTAATATGATTAATAAAAAATGAATTCTTGGGTAATTTATTTTTTAAAAAAGCTTTAGTACACAACATTTTTTGTTTATTTTCTTTACAAATCACATTGCGGTCGGTGATGTAAAAGATACAGCAATTCGACAGTTCTCTGCCTCTTAATCAACCTTCAAACAGTTAATCTCCGACAATTAAATACATAGAGATAAAAGCAACAGGATTGAGCGATTATATTGATTGATACGATAAACTGATTGATACGACTCAGTCCGGTTGTTACTGATATCTAGATCAATGTATGTATCGAATACCCGTCAACTCTCAATCCGGTTATTTTTTACCTAGGGCTGATTTCACCAATCATATTAAAAACCATGCTTAGTAAATCTAAGTACAGGGTAAACGAGTTCCATTATCGGTTGTGATCTCTTTCAAAAGCTAACTGCAAGTACAATTTTAAAATTGACGAAATTCTTATCCCTTTGCCCTAGAATCTTTTTACCAACGTAAAATAGTTTTATAATAAAATATTCACAATAAACAGATTTTCTTTGACAATAAAATTGACATAATTGACACTCTTGACAATTGACTAAACGCGTTTTTATGTTGATTTCGACAGTGAAATCCAGCTTTAATGTCATTATGGTGCTAACTTATCGAACAAAACACCCCTTTAAAATTGGTCCTGAAGAAATCGTCCAAAACAGATTTAAAACTTTTGAAATATGTATATTTTTATGTACCTGCTAAAGATCTGTTGTTTTGATATCATTAATACAAAGAGATACTTGAAATTTGTTTTGTTTTTGAATGTGTGGTACACGATGACCCAAAAATAAATAATTGTAAAGTAATTTTTGATAAAATCAATTTTAGTTCTCAGAAATAGCGGCATTTTTTTTCTTTTACAAAAATCGACGTTGCGTGTTGACTAATATTAAGATTAGTTAGTTACAGATTAATTTTAGATTTAACCCCAATATTAATATTGGTTGTGGCATGCAATAAATAATTGAAACGTAAATCCAAGTCTTGCCACTTATTTATAATTAAGATAAGTCAACATTTGTGGAACACGTTATTTTGAAAGGTTTTAACGTATAACCTAACTGTATAACCAAAAAAATAGTTTTTGTTGCTGACAATACGTGCTGAATGACACAGTTTCTGTCAGCCAGAAACAAAATGACTTCTAAAAGCACTAGTGGAAGCATTATGCAAGTCTAACGGCTACCTTAGCTGTCAAACCGAAACAAGATAGAGTCATTATGGCGGCAAGAAAAGGTCCGACATCCTGGCCAAAGGACAGCGACGCACCTACATCTACTGTTTTGTAGGCCACTGTTCATGAAAAAGAGCAAATTGTAAACTTTTAATTATTCACCATTTGTAGCAGAAATAAGTTTTGCTTGTCCGCATTGTTATTTCGTAAAATTCTGGGAGGTCGAGGTGAAAAACTAGCAACTTCAAGTTTGCTTTTTCCTTTTATTGTATTCGTACGCATATCCGTTCAAAGCTTTGAAATTTAAAAGGTTTCCTTATTTGTTGTTGTTCTCTGATATACTATGTTGCCAAGCCACAGAATGTTGCTTTATAATGTTATATACAACTCTTCTTCAAACGAAAAGCTAAATCCTGGTAGGTAAGAAAAGTTTTAAAGTTTATAAATCGCCTATATTGTCTTACCTACATATTCTGCTCTAGAATCACTCTTTTCTTTTCTTATGTATAAAAATATAAGAGCTCACCTTTGGTTCGGTTTTCTGTTTCTTGGCTGGAGGTTGCTGTTGGTTGTTGTGTTCTTGCCGCGAGTCGTCCGGTTCAGGTTTGGAAGCAGGAGACGCCGCGGCGGGTGGTGGGGGCGCAGGCGCAGGGGGAGCGCTAGGCGCAGGCGCAGGGGGAGGCGCAGGTTTAGTTTCCGGTCGTGGAGGAGGACGAACCTCTGGTTTCGGCGCGGGTGCCGTCACCGGGGTAGAGACCGGCGAAG